>CAJPIZ010004053.1:0-10779 GCA_905368565.1 Medioppia subpectinata
GGGGGTGTTAAGGACATGCGAACGTTATAATTTTAAAATGGCTACATGCGAACAATTGCGAACAAAGGGGGGGAGGGGGTCTAGATTTCTGAAAAAGTGCGAACGTTATATGTGAACAACGCCTAATTCAAAAATCATTTTATATTTTGCAACAAAAAATTTGTTTCATATTTTAATCCTATTTCTAGCTATAAATATGGCTATAATCGGATATAATTATTTATCACAGGATTTGCATTTGATTGGCAAATAAAAGTCTGGTTTCTCAGACCCGTGATATTAAGTTTGTATAAACTCAACACTTGTATTGATTTAAATATTGAGTTTTATTTGTGTTTATTTAAAGCATTTTAAATGATAAGTTATTATCGATAATAATAAAGCAAATCAAATAACGCACACATGTGTATTTGCATACCTGAGCTCTAACTGACCATCAGTTTAGTAGTTAATGTGAATTCAGATCACATACACAGCCATAAATTTAATCATTAATAATATTTGAACTATTCTAACCATAATTAGATAATTACTAGTATAATATAGTGTACAATGCCTTTCAATTATATACTCTATTCCGGTAGCGAACACATGATTGCAATCGATATACCATCAGATGTTAAGACAGTCAAACATCTCAAACGTTTCCTACAGACTAATAGTCTGTACAATGAAAACACCGACACTATTGCCATATCGTATGAGTTAAATGAACGCAAAACATTTCAATTGTATCATGATTATATCCATTTGGCCCGTAACTATGATTATTACATATGCATTAATTCAAGATCTAATTCTCAATCATCCAGGTATGTTTTTAATAATATATAATTATTGTTAATTAATAATTTATTATTTGTTTGAAACTATAGTCTGAGTGAAGAGTCGGACCGAAAGTGTCGTGAATTGTGTGAAGAGATGTCGGCTCTGAAGGCAAGCAATGAGTCCGAAGTGAAGGCATTGAAAGCTCAGCTCAATTTAGCCATCGATTCAATGGTGACAATGGCTCAAGAGATCATTGATTTGAAACAACAATTATCATCATTGGGTTCATTATTGTAATGATTCTTATGTCACATAATATGTGATATAAATATTGTGTTATTTATATTTGAGTTAATGTCGAGACAACTGCTAATAAATAGCAAAACTAAATAAAACATTTTGACAAACATTTGAACTGATTATGATCTGAATTTAATTCAATAAACAACGCTTTTTTAAATTATAACCCTATTATTTATTATTTTTAAAATGTTTAAATTAACTTAATTTATATTATACCATGATTTTATTATTGACAATAATTTATTGTGCAAATCTAATGTAGTATTAAATTAAATTTTAAATACAGGTGATTTAAGTAAAGTTTTACTAACATACATTTAAAATAATATTAATATTGATTATTTATCACAAGTTTTGCATATGATATTCAAATAAAAGTCTGGTTTCTCATACCCTGGTTAAAAAGTGCGAACGTAATTTGCGAAACACCCTAAACAATAAATAAAATAATGCACACATGTGTTCGCATACCTCTACTCTAACTGACCATCAGTATATTAGTGAATGTAAATTCATCATCGTTATTAAATAATATTTCAGTTATTATAACTATAATTAGATAATTACTTGTATAATATACTGTATAATGCCTTTCAATTACATACTCTATTCCGGTAGTGAACACATGATCGCAATCGATATCCCATCAGATGTTAAGACAATCAAACATCTCAAACTATTTCTACAGCTTAATAATCTATTCAATGAAAACACCGACACTATTGCCATATCCTATGAGTCTAATGAACGTAAAACATTTCAATTGTATCATGATCATAATCAGTTGGCTCGTAACTATGATTATTACATATGCATTAACTCCACATCTACTACTCAATCATCCAGGTATGTTTTTAATAGTATATAAATAAGTTTATATTTAATTAATGAAATGTTTGTTCAAAACTCTAGTCTGAGTGAAGAGTCGGACCGAAAGTGTCGTGAATTGTGTGAAGAGATGTCGGCTCTGAAGGCAAGCAATGAGTCCGAAGTGAAGGCATTAAAGGCGAGCAATAAGTCTGAAGTGAAGGCATTGAAAGTAAAGCTCAAGAAAGCCATTCATTCAATGGAGACAATGGCTAAAGAGATGATTAATTTGAAGCAACAATTGTCAGCATTGGGTTCTTCGGGCACTAATAGCGGAATGAGTGGACACAACAAACGGGACTCATCGGGAAAGCCGAGACCTCTGTCATCGCGTTCAGACAACTCCGCTCTAGACTACCAAACAATACCACTTGAACCCAATGACTTGGTTTGGGCCAAATGTCCCGGTTATCCCTGGTATCCGGCGCTGATTGTCGACCCGGACCTATCCCGTGGCCATACCCATGGAGACAATGGGCCACCCGTTCCGCCCGACGATGTGCTGGCGATGGCCAACAAAGAGGACAAACATAATGAATATTTAGTCTCGTTTTTTGACCAGAAACGCACTTGGTATGTATTCCAGTACCCAATTGTATGGATTATAGTAAATAGATGTTTATAGTATTACCATGGTGAAATATAAATTACACATTATTTTGAACATGATATTTGTAACAATACTTTCGTAACAAGCTAAATAATGGATTGATTGTATATTTTTGTAGGCAATGGTTACCCCGTGATCAGTTGAAGCCATTGGGTAGTGAGGCCAATATTGATGAGCAAAAGTTGATTGAGTCCCGTAAGCCGTGTGATAGGCGAGCGGTCAATACAGCCTACACTAAAGCCCTCGAGTTTTTTGCTCAAATCAATTGAAAATAAATTCATTTGTTTTATAATTATTGTAACGATTCTTATGTGTTATTTATATTTGAGTTAATGTCGAGACAACTGCTAATTAATAGCAAAACTAAATAAAACATTTTGATAAACATTTGAATTGATTAAGATCTGAATTTAATTCAATAAATAATGCTTTTAAAAAATTATAACCCTATTATTTATTATTTTTAAAAATGTTTATATTAACTTAATTTATATTATAAAATGATTTTATTATTGTGCAAACCTAATGTAGTATTAAATTAATTTTTAAATAACAGGTGATTTAAAATTATTTATTTGTTAAGTAAAGTTTTACTAACATACTGTATATTTATGTTTATATTAAACGTTGAAAAATTAATTTCCATAAATTATCCGATGTTATGACCTTGAAATTCATCAAGGTTAATTTTATTACATATTTATATAAGCATTCAGGACTTTGGTACAGAATGTTTTTATCTAGATTGATAATTATAAATATAAATTATTTGTGATTAAAATAGACTGAGATTAATAATAATAAATGTCATTTACAATATGCAACAAAATTAAATATATTAAATTACTCTAAAATAATTAAGTATCTAGATAGTATAAAGAACAATGAATATTGTTTTTACATAATTAGATTTAAATAAAACCAACATAGTGTGAAAATAAAAATATCAATAGTAATTATTACGAGCATTTATTGTAACCTGATAATTATAAAGCTGTTAAATGACAGTGTAACATTGAGATATAAAAATTATAAACATTTATAAAATAAATAGTTAAAATTAAAACAGATAATTGATTTTGCAAAATAAAGTGCCATTCTATTCTAACTCTAAAACAATCTACATTTTAAAATTTAAAATCATGTTTAGTATACACGTGTTATACGTAACTATACTTGCGGTCAGTGTGTGTGTGAGTGGTGTTGAGGTAACACATGATAAAAATGGCGATACTGTGAGCGTACGGATCGGCAACGGAGTGATCGATGGGCGCCGGGAGTCATACGAGGGCCGGGATCTGGACGTATATCTGGGCGTACCGTACGCTCAGCCACCGGTCGGACCCCTGAGATTCAAAAAGCCTTTACCTGTAGTGGACAAGTGGACGGAGCCGTTGGATGCACAGCACTGGTCGCCCGCCTGTTATCAAGTAAAAGTGCATAATGACTACTTTAATGCTAATATGAGTGAAGATTGCCTATACCTAAACATCTGGTCGCCGGCCGTCAACCCTTCGGCACCGGACACACTCCGACCGGTGATGTTTTGGATACACGGCGGGGGACTCGTGTGGGGATCGGCCGTTGAAAAGTTTTATAGCGGACACGTGTTGTCAGCACTCGGCGATGTAGTTGTGGTTACAATAAACTATCGACTGAACGTATTTGGTTCGCTGTATACGGGAGCGGAGGGCACAGCACCGGGCAATCAGGCCCTATGGGATCAGGCGCTGGCACTGGAGTGGGTCAGCGATAATATCAAATACTTTGGCGGCGATCCCGATATGGTTACGGTGTTTGGCGAGAGCGCCGGCGCTATATCAACGGCTCTGCACACACTTTCACCGGTCAGTCGACATCTATTTAAGCGGGCGATTGTGATGTCCGGAACGCCGCTTAACAGCCGTTTAATACCTGATAGAGACCTGTTGGAGGCCCAGTGGGTTAGGGCTGCCGTTAAGCTCGGTTGCGAAGCCGAGAGCACCGGTAAGTTTACCCCTAAACTTGTCGACTGCCTATTGGCAAAGCCTACCGACCAATTGGTGACCCTTCAGAGCCTGTTGGCTGATCCGGAGGACAGCGTTATGAACATCATAGCGGACGGACAGCTCCTACCGGCGGCGCCGGACGTAATGCTCCGCAACGGAGACTTCAAGAGAGGGCTAAACTTAATGATTGGCACCACCGAAGACGAGGGCTCTTTTTTCCTACCGATGTTAGCGCCGGACAGGTATGACATGTGGGCACCCAAACCGTTAGCATATGATGAATTGGTGGCTGATTTTAAACAATTTATGCCTGTGATCACACCGGGTGGATTGCCCGATAACGCTGATGATATCGTTAAGTTTTACCTGAATGGTCTGTCCGGCACTGATAGCCTACGTAAACAAGTGGGTGTAGCCCTGGGCGACGTTGCCATTGGTTGTCCCACTATATTGTATGCGAAGGCCGTACACTCGGCTGACCCGACGGCCCGCGTCTATCAGTACTACTATAACACCAAATCGGGTGATGAGAAAATGCTGTGCTCTAAATGGATGGGTGTCTGTCATTTCAATGACATTTATCCAGTGTTTGGTTTACCACTAATTGATGAGCACCGGTATGTTGAGAGGGAACGGGAGATCTCCCGACAAATGATAGACATATTGAGTACATTTGCTCGCACTGGGAGTCCGCCGGCGCAGAGCGGCGCTCAATGGGAGCCATACTATTCAATAGACGGCCAGACAATCGGCCCGTACTATGAGTTCACTAATGAGCCCAAAGTTGGCACTAATTTTGGTCAAAATCTCAAACATATTGAGTGCGAAGTCTTGTGGAAAAAGCATTTAATTTATTAAATAATTATTTTAAATAGTCATTAGTTTTATTATGTATTGATTTCTATTATTAAATAATAAACATAAAATTTGTGCCATTCATGTGAACAGATTGTCTCATCTGACACTTAATTCTTATTTACCACCTTCATTTCGCATTTATAATTCGCCTTCAAAGCCGAGATCTCTTCACTTATGGCACTGTTTTTTATCGACAATTCACTCAATTTTGTGACCACTTCTTGATTACTGAGAAAAAAATTATGTTTAATATTTGTTAAAAATTACAGTAAAATCTATACTAATTTAAGTTAACGATTATATCAAACCTCGTGTATGAACTCAATTGTTGTCTCAAAGCATTCATCTCTTCAGTCATTGTCTGCATTGAATCCAATGCTGTGTTGAGCTGTGCTTTCAATGCCTTCACTTCGGACTCATTGCTTGCCTTCAGAGCCGACATCTCTTCACACAATTCACGACACTTTCGGTCCGACTCTTCACTCAGACTATAGTTTTGAACAAACATTTTATTAATAAAATATAATACCGAATAGAGTACCAAAAAACCTACCTTGGTGTTTGGGCGTTGACCGTGTGATTGCATCTGGAATGGACATAGAATTTATATTTAACAAAAACAACACTACCAAAAGTTGTATATTTTTCGCCCATTTCACGACCATCATCAGCCAATTCATAGTCGCCATACCCGTGGCCGGTGTCAACCGATATGGCAATAGTGTCGGTGTTTTCATTATACAGACCATTGGTTTGTAGAAAACACTTGAGATCTTTAAACGTTTTGGCAATTGTATTGATTTTGATTAGGTTTTCACTACCAGAGTATTGTAGAAAGTATTCTGCAAATGCCATAATTAATAAATGTTTAATAATAATAATATTAGTTAATAAATATTTATGGTTAAATTAATGTCTGACTGTTTATGTAACATACACAGTGTATTTGATCTAAATTTAAACTCACAATTACTACTACACTGTAACTTATGTTTTGGATCATGTGTGCGCACATGTAGTTTGATTTAGAGTACAGTATATTTTAAATAATATGTAAATGTTTTAAATAAACATAAAATTTAAATCACAATATATCAAATGATTACAATTTTTCAAATCCAACACAAAAAGCAAATTATATTTTCTAAACACAAATAAACGCAGTAAAAACTCATTGTAAACACTATTTCATACAATTATAATAACTTTTGACAAAACTTTTGTTTCAATGTTTAACAAATTAACTAAATAACTAAATAAAATTGTTATGCTCAATAATGTTAAACGAGATAAATTAACATAATGTAACTTAAAATTTAAACCGCTATTTAATGTGAGCCCAAAGTTGGCACTAATTTTGGTCAAAATCTTAAACATATTGAGTGCGAAGTCTTGTGGAAAAAGCATTTAATTAAATAAATAATGTTTTAACAATAATTAGTTTAATGAGCTGAATTTGTAATTGTTTTTAAAATTTACATTATAACTTATGCAAAATATTGTTTATTAATTATTCTTAATTATAAAATCAACTGTAATGTAATTAACAAATTACATAAAAATGCAAACAAATTAAAGTACTTTTAAACATACAATTAATTGAACAAAAAATACCTTTCATTTAAATGTGAGATTTATTCGTGAGTTTAATAAATGCAACAAAAATGTTATACAAAAATGGCGTTCATTTGAAGTATATTTAAATCTTAATTCGGTTCAAAATGTATTTAAATAATATTCTTTAACCTATAAAAGTAATTATTCATAATTAATATGTGGAAATAGTTTAGGTTTCTTTGTCTGCATTGAATCCATGGCTTTCTTCATCTCCTCTCTAAATGCCATCATTTGTGACTCAATCGTCACTTTCAGAGCCGACACCTCTTCACACAATTCACGACACTTTCGGTCCGACTCTTCACTCAGACTAGAGTTTTGAACAAACATTTTATTAATTTAAAAATATTATATAATATATTAAAACGGATAAAAAATACATACATCTGTGATAATCTATTGACGGGCGCCAACGACTTTTTCCTGATCAATATACCATTGTAGTCTATACCACAAAGTTTGCAATCATTGGGAAACAGAATGTATGAAGGACCGTTGTTCATGTAAGCCCATAAAACAACATGGTCACATTCTTGATTATATAAGCCATTGTTTTGTAGTAAACACTTGAGATCTTTCACTGTCACAACACTGGGCGGTACGTATAATTTAATTTCAAGTTTATTACCATGGAATGTAATACTTTGAACAGACATGGTTAAATTGAAGATTGTTATTTTTGTCAACTATTAAGTAATGAAACTATTTTAACATCTAATGACTTATTTTTATTGCTGACTGTCTGTGATCTGATCGTACAATCACTATTTATACTGATGGTCAGTTTGTAGTCAGGTATGCGCACATGTGCTGTAATTACTTGATTTCTGTGCAGTATATTTAACATAATATGTAAATGATTTAAGTAAACATAAATAAACTCAGATTTTAAATGCGATACAAGTGTTGAGTCCATACAAACCCAAGGCTGGAGTCTGAGAACAGAAACTTTAAATGCATTATTAATTGCATATCAGATGCAAAGCATGTGATAACTAGTCAATGATAAGTAACCCTTATTTATAAACCGATTAACATTTCAAATGATTTATAGCGGACACGTGTTGTCAGCACTGGGCGATGTGGTTGTGGTCACAATTAACTATAGACTCAACGTATTTGGTATGCTATACACGGGAGCGGAGGGCACAGCATCGGGCAATCAGGCCCTATGGGATCAGGCGCTGGCACTGGAGTGGGTCAGCGATAATATCAAATACTTTGGCGGCGATCCCGATATGGTTACGGTGTTTGGCGAGAGTGCCGGCGCTATATCGACGGCTCTGCGCACACTTTCACCCTTCAGTTGACATCTGTTCCGGCGGGCGATTGTGATGTCCGGAACACCGGTTAATCGACATGTTGCACAATCACATAATGTAACTTAAAATTCTAAAATCAGCTATTTATTGTGTAATCAATATTATGGTAATTTTACTGTATTAAAAGTTAGTACAATATTAATGATAATCATATGATAATAAGTGGCAATATTTTGTATTAATCACAATTTAAAAATAATTATTGTGATATTTATAACCAATTCGCTTTACAACTTCACAACTACATAAAATAAATTAAATAATAATGATCAAAAAATGCTTAAATTTATAATAAAACATAAATTTACCTTCGTCCTCGGACCATATCTCTCCCATATATAAGGCGTGTCTTTACTCAAAACACTGTTGTCAGCCGATTGGCAAACATTGCTCTCATCTGTGGTTTTGTCTGAATTAGTGGTCAATTGATTGTGGGATCCGATCGATGAACAACTGGACGACGAATCACTCACTGAATGCCTGTTTTGATAAAAATTGTGAATATTTTTATGGAAAATATTAATTAAAACCAAACTTTATATTTAAAGCATTGATTTCTTTCTCCAAGAGTTTGGCTTCCGATTCAATGATATGTTTGGATGCCTTCAATGCCGACAACTCTTCACTCAATTCACTGTTTTTTGTCGACATTTCACTTAATTTGTGCTTCAAATCTGTGGCCATATTTTGATTACTGAAAATAATTATAAATTTATATGAAAACTAGTTTAAATGCAATCAAATATAATATTCAATTAGTAGTTATAACAAACCTCATGTTATTTGAAACCACTTGTGATAAAGTATACGCCATTTGTTTCAAATTATTATTTTCGGTAACCATTGTCTCCATTGAATCCATGGCTGACTTCAGGTCTGTTCTCAATGTCTTCACTTCGGACTCATTACTCGCTTTCAAAGCCAACATCTCTTCACTTAAAGCACTGTTTTTTGCCGACAATTCACTCAAATCTGTGACCACTTCTTGATTACTGACAAAATATAATTTATGTTAAAAAAGGGGTTAAAATTTTAAAAATATTTAAAGCTAATAATTATATTAAACCTCTTTTCTGAACACAATTGTTGTCCCAAATTATTGATCTCTTGAGCCATTGTCTGCATTGTATTCATAGCTGTGTTGAGCTGTGCTTTCAATGCCTTCACTTCGGACTCATTCCTCGCTTTCAAAGCCGACATCTCTTCACTTAAGGCACTGTTTTTTGCCGACAATTCACTTAAATTTATGACCACTTTTTGATTACTGACAAAATATTTATGTTTAAATGTTTGTTTAAAATTTCAGTAAAATCTATAATAACTTTAGTTAACAATTATATCAAACCTCGCGTATGAACTCAATTGTTGTCTTAAATCATTGATCTCTTCAGTCATTGTCTCCATTGAATCCTCTGATGTCTTAAGCTGTGCTTTCATTGCATTCACTTCGGACTCATTCCTCCCCTTCAGAGCCGACATCTCTTTATTTAAAGCACTCAAATCTGCGACCATTTCTTGATTACTAAAAATACAATTCATATAAAAATGTTTTGAAATAAAATATAGAAATTGTTTAGAAATTATATCAAACTTTTGTCTCAAATCCTTGATCTGAGTCTCCATTGTCTGCATCGAACCCATGGCTGACTTGAGCTGTGCTTTCAATGCCTTCACTTCGGACTCATTGCTTGCCTTCAGAGCCGACATCTCTTCACACAATTCACGACACTTTCGGTCCGACTCTTCACTCAGACTAGAGTTTTGAACGAACATTTTATAAATAAAATATAATTTAATATATAAGCTTATATTTAAAAAAAACTTACATTTGTGGTTGTGCGCTGACCGTGTGATTGCATCTCGAATGGACATATAATTTATATATAACGTAATAAACACTACCAAGATATTCATATTTTTCGCCCAGTTGGCGATCATCATGTGCCAATTCATAGTCGCCATACTCCTTGCCTCTTTTAGCCGATATGGCAATAGTGTCGGTGTTTTCACTATACAGTCCATTGGTTTGTAGAAAACATTTGAGATCTTTAAATGTTTTGGGGGATGCGTTGATTCTGATTAAGTTTTCACTACCAGAGTATTGTAGATAATATAGTGGCATATAATTAAATAGTGACATAATTAATGATTGTTTAATTACGGTAATATTGATTAATAAATATATTTATGGTTAAATTAATGTCTGACTGTCTGTGTATGTGATCTGAACTCACAATTACTACTACTCTGTAAACTGATAGTCAGTTTGTATCATGTATGCGCAAATGTAGTTTGATTTAGAGTGTTGTATATTTTAAATAATGTGTAAATGTTTTAAATAAACATAAATCGTAAATTTGAAACATGTGTTGAGTTTAAGGATGGGGGCAATAATACATATGTATAATACATGTGTATTATTCCATGTATTATTCATGTATTATAC
>CAJPIZ010004055.1:0-10776 GCA_905368565.1 Medioppia subpectinata
TGATTGTCGCCGTAATTGACAGCCGATTATGGCTTTGGTTGAGGCGATCACTTGTCCACCGCTTTTCCCGTCATAACAGAATTCAAACCATAAATATTAATATAAAATCAAAATAAGTTAACCATTAAGCACTTTATTAAGTACACGCATATAATATTTAAATAGAGTTTATTAATTCTTGCAATATTGATTATTAATTTGGATTATTATATTGCAAAAAATATTTATTATAATAATTTATTCCTATTTATAATTTTATATACATTATCTTAATGACTATATTTTAATAAATACAGTTCAAGTCTTATATAGTGAAACTTAATTTAAACAACAATATTTTTTGCTACATTAAATGTGGTTTCTGTGATAGATGATTGTGTATTAATTTAATTATTTTGTGTTTGTTTCATTATTATTACTCTTAAATAAATAATCTAAATTATAATTTATTTTAACTTTATTAATGCAATAATATTATTTGAAATTTAAATCTAAATACTGTATTTATATATTTACTTAATTTAACTTTTTAAGCCATTTTTGCAATGCATATAAATCAATGCTTTATACAGTGTATATTAAATCTCAATTTTATAAGCATTTTGATTAACTGCGACAGATTGTAAATCTTAATAAATTTTATTACAATATATAACTAATAATTTTAGTTATTTATATGTTACTAAGAAAGTATTATATTAACAAATACATTTCAAATTATAAATATTTTATAACATTAATTATATGGAAATTCTAACAAATGTCGGACTAATGTTTCTTATGAAGAATGGTTTCCTTTATGAAAGTTTCTTACGTGAAGGTTGTACTGTAATCACAAAATTCAATATTTATATAATTAACACACTTTTGTATCTGAAGTACACGCAAATGCACTAGGGTAATTAGCAGCTACTGGCGTAAACATGAAATTATTGACGTAATATTATTGTTAATAGTATTAAATTATGTTCAGTAACTTTTAATATTGTTTAAAAGTAATAATACAGTATCCATTATCATTAAATGTATTTTCAATTTGTTTACTATTAAAACATTTAATAACAGTGTAATAATACAAAATATCATAAGGCATTCATCATTCAAAACAACTTAATTAATTCTCAGGAAACTATTATTATTGCATAAATGATACATGTATGTTTTATTATGCTCATTATAAAGTAACATTAGTTGTACAACAAAAAATAGTTTTATATATAAAACTTCTTAAACAATAACATTATGACAAAACTAATAAACTGTGATATTAAACCCTCAAAAGGACCATGCATAACATCTGGGCCACTGGATTGTACAAAAGCATTACCAAAACAAATGCGAATACCGGGTGCGGACACTGAGCTCTACCAGTTTGGTCTATATGTCTCGTGTAGGGCTGGTGTGCGGCGGCATCTATTTGGCCATGCCACACTAATCACCTGGGTACAATGTCTGTATTGGCTACAGTACAACATCATACTGTTCGCACCCATAGACGACCAATTCATGGTGATGTTATTGGGCGACTGGAACCGCTTGATTGGCCTCCAGTCCCACTACAAAGTGGGCGCCATTATATTCTGTACGTTAAACCTGAGCATACATTTCATATACCGGTATAATAGGGCGCAGAGTATTGAACCCACATTTTTGCGGGTATTTCGTGTGATGGCCGGGTTGGGCACACCGGCAGGTGTTGGGCTCACTACCGGTCATACTGTGCGCCAGTATATGGGTTCAGCTCATAGGCTATTCCGTGTGTTTCGGTTTATTATATTTAAGACAATACCGCCGATGGGACTGATATGTTTCGTACCCTACCTGATCACATGCCCGTTCATATATACCCTGGTGCTTGGCGTGCCCTACAGTCTGTTCATGTCATTGGTTGCCTACCAGTCCTTTGGCATATGTTTGTGGCATTTGCTGTACTTTTATCTAATGTGCGAATACCTCAAGATTAAGATCCGCTCACTTAATGAGACCCTATGGACAGTGAATACAATGCGTGAGTCCATAGACCTACTGCACAAATACGATCACTTGTACGGAGAGATCAGTGAATATAATGCTAAGTTTTGGTCAAAGTTTTTGCTCAGCTGTTGGTTAATGTTGGGATCAGTGATAATGTTGGGTACTTTTATCATTTTGTTTTTGGAGTTTGAGTGGCTAAGCAAATTAATTCTGGTCTATATGATAGTGATCATGGTGGTCGTGTTTGCCATGATTATAATAATAGCATCGTCTGTGAACAGCGAGGTCAATAATTCATATAAACAATTAAATGAGTATTATATTACCAATTATAATACTTCCCGAAGTGAATACGAGCTTAGACTGGTTGTTAAACTCAAGGTAAGTTTTATTTAATTAAATTATATTATAAAGTATTATTTTATAATGTATTTTATGACTTTTACTACTTTATATTACTTACGTTTTATTACTTTATATTAATTTTATTTTCTTAAGTTAATAATTTTACATTATAAATAGCATTATGATTTAATTATTTTAGTAATTTACACAATGGCACATTTAATAATGTTTATAAAATTTATATTTATTTTTTAAATAATAATCATGTTTTTTTCATTAATAAATTCAGTTATTATCGCTAATTGAGCGCAATGGTAGGCGTAAAGTAGGATTTTCCTGTTGGCGATTGTTCATGATCAATTATATTAGATGTTGTGAAGTATGTTTAATTATGCAATTTGCTAAAATATGTTTACTAACATGTTATTTGTCTTATTTTAAAGATTATATCATTAATGGCATTACTATTTTTAAAATTGGTAGATATGTATTTAAATAAAAATCATCACCTAGTATAATATTTTATAAACTAGTAATTTTCTATACATAAATAAGCTTGCAAATATTTGTATTTATGTAACATACTGTAACTATAAATTATTTACTTGTATATGTTTCAAAAGATTATTAAGATAACAAATTTCAGGTTTTAAAAATACAGTTGTATATTTATAGTACAATATAATAATAATAAGTTTGTTTTTACCAATCGATATAATTACATTATTAAATATTGTGTAGACATCTATCATAATTGTTACAAGGTAACTTTTTATATTACTTTTTAGATTACTTTTACAGACAACTAAATGATATAAGGTAGTTACCAATAATAATTACCTGGTTGTTAACAACAATTAATATCATTTTCAATACAATAGATAATTGTATTTTATAATTATATAATCAAATGCATAACTTAATACTTGTGCTAAAACTTTAATTGAGAGCTGATGTTATAAAAACTTGTACCATAATTACTTTTAAGTTGCAAAGTTATTTTTTGAATTTTAATTAAATGTTATATAGCTTGTGTAAAAGTACATTTTTATTAGAGTCTTATAAATTAATTTGTTTTAATTAAAATTATCTAAATGTTCATGGTTCTATTGGTTTTTATTTTTATTTTATTTAAGACAAATAATATGTTTTTCTGTTTACTTATTTAAATTTTTAATATTGTAAAAATAATAATTATTATTATATTGTGTTATTTTTATGCCATTTATATTTTAAAACTTATTATACTTTTTTTGCAGTGCATTTAAATGTAATAAAATTTAATTTATAACAAGTAGACTATTTTAATTAAAAAGTTTCAGACATTATTTTATGTAATTAGCACTAAAATACAATTAGAACATAGATGTACTAAAAATATACATGTACATATATGAACTAAAATTTATTAATTAACCTTGGCATTGATATCCTTAATGATTTGGGCAAATGATATTAAAACTCAAATGATATTTCTAATTGAATTCTTATATATAATTAATTTGAACATGCTATGTTACAAAGGTTGATTAAATTCATTAGTAAATATATTACAAATATATCTTAATCCCATAATAGTTTATATTAATACCTGTAGTAATATTATATATGTATTATATAAATTATTAAGAATTAATGTATTAATGTTATACTTTCATACATCATATGATTAACAATAAATTGAATTTATAATCTAAATAATGTAATAACAATTACTAAGAGCAGTTACATTATTTTGCTCTAGATTTCAAAAAGTGTGCCATATCATAGACTTTTTATTATACTTTATGCAAAATAATTTATTTAATATACATTTTACTCTAATAAAAGACTATAGACAATTTACACTTGTATATTTAGTACAATATATGGCTAATAATATAAACCATCTACTTTATAGTAATTTACAGTATTATAAATAAAGTACCTATAATTTAATTAAAGTACTTGTAATTGCCTAATGGTGTTATAGCAAAAACTATCATTAAATGACCATAGTGCACCACACCACATTAGGGCGATGTAATTGCATAAGGTTACCTTGAATAATTTTATGTAATAAAATGTAAAATAATTTAGCCATAATTACAATTCAATTACATGTCTAAAATCATTATGAAATCTACCATTACTTTATATGTAACCATCATTAAACATGTGCATATACAATACAGAGTACTTGATAATTATCAACCATGTACATTGTGCGGCATAATGATAATCGGTAATTATGGTAAAATTTAGTCTCAAAAAACTCATTAAATATATGTAATAATGATGTGCGAGAACTCACAGACTTATTAATTACAAGTATATTATTAAATATAATACATTAATATTAATATATACAGAGAGTGCAAACCAGTATCAGTTAATCTATCTGATAGTAAAGCACCTGCCACATTCAACCACCACCAACCTGTTAATTCACCATAGTGCGTGCCTAAATAGTTTTAAAAAAGTTACCATGTCGGGGGTTAAATTTGTATTTGAAAAGGACATTAACGAAGAGATAGATAACGACGAGGTAATCGTATGCAAGGAACTTCTCCCGGAGCACCTGCAGGTGGGGCCGGCCGCTCGTAAACTGTCCGAAATAGGCCTGTATATACCAAACGCGCCGAAAAACACCATACGCAAATGGTACTCAAACCCGCATTTGATCTCGGTGGTACTCTACCTACATCTAATACAACAATCATTTCTACTAATGCTACCTGGTCACTATCGCACGGCGCACGTCGTGCTAGGTGATTGGAGCGAACTCATAGGCATAGGTTATCACTTTAAAATCGCGGCCACTTTCTGGGGCACATTCAATATGGCTCAGCACATGATCTACTACTACAACATCAATATCGGTATCGAACCCACATTTATGGGCGTATTTGAGATGATGTCCGGCATGTGTACGCCCAACAGTGTCGGCCTATCCGACCCGCACACCGTATTCAGGCTGATGAAAATAAGCCGGATACTATTTCAACTTACCGGCTACATTTCCAGCTACCAGGCCCTGGTGCCGGTCACAATCCTGGTGCTTTTTGCCTACATGTTTAACACCACGATCATCGAGACGCTGCTGTTTGGTATACCCAACTCGATATTCTTCGGCGTGTGTTGTTATTATCACTTTCGGATCAGTTTATGGCACTTGAATTACTTTTACCTCATGTGTTTGTACCTGAAATTCAAGATACAGACACTGAACCAGATCATTACGGAGTTGATCACGTGCAAACGATACAATTATTTTATTAACATGTATAAAATACTGCACTCAATCAATCGGGTTTACATCGAGATCAATGATTATAACCATAGCTATTGGTCAAAGTATTTGCTATCTGTATGGCTATTGTTGGGCTCCGTGGTCATTTTTGGCATGTTCATCGTGCTCTTTCTAACATTCAACGCGTTCACCAAGCTAATTTTGGCCTACATGCTCATCATTATAATCTCGTTGTTTTTATTTATCATATTCACGGCTTCATCCATGCATTCAGAAGTGAACAACTCGTATAAAATTTTACGTCAGCTGTATTTTTATCAAGTTGAAAACACCCTGTTTAAAACGCGCAAAAATTTTGTGTTAAGCTTAAAGGTTTGTTTAATAAATGAAATATTAATTGATCATAATTATTAATTTATTTTATTTTATAGCTCATTAATTTGATGGAAAGGGCGAGCGAGAGGTCTGTGGGGTTCATGTGTTGGCGATTGTTTGTTGTCAACTATTTTCGCTGTTATGAAGTAAGTGTTTATTAATTTCGATTACACTTATAATTATGGTTATTAACAATATATTTATTATGTATTTTATAGATAATCGCGATTCTTGTTGTACTGTTTATTAAAGTCATTGAATTGTCATTTCATTATTAGAATTATTGAACATTTAAAATGTTACATATTTTTCTACTTATTTTATAACTAATAGTAATTTATAATAGGCTTTCAATTGTTATATTGAGAATTTAATAAATTATTAATTTAATTAAATAATGTTTTATGTAGGTGTATATAATGTTAATTATTAATAAATTTATTATTGTAGATAAAATTATATTAGAAATAAACAATTATAATTTTTACAAATTTAAACACTTTATTTATAAATTATAACAATTAATTACTGTTAAATATTTATTATAAATAACTTATTGTTAAATATAAATAATTAAATGTTAAACAAATTTAATTTTAAATTAATTATTTAAATTGTATGAATTTCTTCAGCAAATGGCAATTGATATTAATATCAGATAGTTACTTTATTAGCTTAATCTATTTCAAACATTGCTTAACAAAATATAAATATATAATTTATTGAATTTGTAATGTTTTACTAGATCTACAATAATTATATTTAATTGTATTATTTCTGTAAGTGGATGATGGTATTCTGTCATATAAACTCACAATTAAAGCATGCTTTAAACGTTGACATCCACTAAATAAGTCATTAGTAAACAACACATTCCTATCAAATAGTGCCGTAATTTTCAAAACTTTCAATCTATTAAAACAAACATTAATTGTCTCAATAGTGTCCGCTTTAATAACAAGCGTATCGTTCATATCCTTCGCATTAACACTGTTTAGCGTAAGTCTTGTAAGTTTGGGACAATTCGTACCGATTTCTCGCAGCCCTTTAGCCAAGTGTTTGCTTACATTATAGTCGCCGCCCATTACTAACGCATTCAATGCCGGCATTTGTGCTATACTTGCAAACAGTTTGATAGCCTCAGCCCCGGCACCAAATCCCACGCAAACTTCAAACGACCGTAATTTATGACCATAATGTTGAGCGAATCTATTCATTTCGAACCAATAGGTTATGCTTTTAAGGGTTCTGATTGGATAGACAATTGACATGTCGGTGATTTTATCGTAACAATTTGTGTGGTAATTATTGAATAGTATGGCAAATAAATCATCATGGTGTTGGATAGGTATGCCATGATATTTTGATCTATTACTTGGAAGAATATTGACTGAAAATCTATTAATATTGTTACACATTTGAAGCGCTTCCATAAAGTTTAATCGTTTATGAATCAAGTCGTCATTTATGGAGATTTTAATTGATTTCAATTTTTGGCCAAAATGTGCGAAAAATTTGTCGTAATTCAAGAATGGATCGTAAATTATATTAATTTCAGTCAAACGTTTGTAATAATTAATTATAGTTTCTAATATTTCGGCACTTGTTTTGTAAGAAAATGCAATATTTGTTACATTTTCACATTTTTTCGTAATTATCGCAAAGAGGGCGAAATTTTCCAACAGTGTCCGGTTAATAGTAATATTGGTTTGCGTTTTATATATCACTCGTTGCCATTGAGTGGACACACATTCACACCGGAATCGGTCCTCAAATGACAGATAACTCAACAATACTTCACACAAATCGTCGCCAAACCTATCCATTGAATCCAACGCATACTTTGAGCACATTTTTGAAACTAATCAAATACTGTATAGAAATAAGTAAATTAATTATCATTAAATATCAATAGTTTTAATCATACCTTTAATGAAAACAATGCAATACAATAAACAGTTAACTAATTATTTCATTTAAATAATTGTAATTTTTACAAATTATTTACAACATTTTGTCAAAATAATATAAAACTTGTGGTCAGTAATAGTGTTGTGAATGCTAACCACAAACTACTGTTGTTAATAGCATTACTATTATACCAATATATTCAATAATCAATAAGGTTATTATTTTTTAATAACATAAAACTCATAGATTTTTATAATTAGCGTGTTTTTTATTAATAATTAAATTTAAACTTTAGCTAGAAGTTTAGCACTCATTATTGTTTTCGTATTTTCAAATTGTTCATTGTTTTAATGAAAATATCTAAATATTCCTGGGGAGGGGCAGGGTGATTTTATAAACCTTAGATTTTATATTGAATGTTAATAATTTGCGCATTGTTGAGCATTTTAGTATATTTAATACATTTTTTTATAAATTTTAGTCAAATTTTTCCATTTTAAGTCTTATGTTTAGTTAATGTGTATAATTTTGGCAATATATAATTATGATAAAAATAATTAATAATAATTGTAACAATAATTCGCACAATAGTGTAATGAATGCTATGATTAAAGCCGAGACCAACGCATAGAAAAACACGTGAATATCAATGAGTTTTAATGCTTGAAATGTTGACTCATTTGTTGTGTCCATGTATTGATCCAATTCATCAAAATTTGTACCCAAATGCAAATTTTCTAATGTTTTAGCAATAAGTTGATTAACTCTTATGCGCCATAAAGTAACTCCTGTTTCCATCATTATTGTAAACCTAATTAAAAATATAAATACAACTATATTGTATATAATTAAAATAAAATCTTATACTTTCGTTTAACTAGTTGTTTAATCCTATAATCGAGCCGTTTATTCATTAATAGCCCACCGATTGTTAGCATTGAGTTATTACTGGACTTAATTAACGGTAGAGTTGAGTAAAGACTTATCATGCGATCAACCATTGTTTCGGTGCCGATATATACCGATTGACCACTCATTATAGATCTTACCTCTTTATATGATACGATCACAAAAGGGGTTTTGTATTTATAATGTAGGCCAGGATAATATTTCTATTACCAATAGTAACATAATGTATAATAAACAATTTTATCAATTAATAAATAATTATTGCAAATATAGCAATACCTAACTAACTTATTCTAATAATTGTACAATGACAATTTTATTATAATTACCTTTAAATGGTTAACATATAAATAGCTTTGTTTAGTAACAATAACTGTTAGTTTCCAATCAATAATATCCTGAATACTGTTTATTCTTCGAAACGGAGTAATCGCTAAATTGGATGTGAATTCATTGATAAACAATTGGTCCCAAAACAGACAGTTTGCTATCCATAAGGTTAGCACTACGCTGGCAAACGATCCTGGTCTTAGGTCTTTACTTATCATTGCTGATAATGATAAATATTTAATAGTTACACATTTCTTAAAATAATAATTATATATCATATTAGCTAAATTGCTTACATATGCCAATGACTCATTGAGCACCAATAAGTAATTTACAATAACTGATACAATAACTTTAGTTATACCCATGTTTTCAAGTTTTGTGAACATACGATACATTGTAATTAAAGTGCAACAAATAAACAAAATCAAAATGGCCAACCACACGGATAAATTGAACGAATTAAATATATTATATAGATCATGTTGTGGTAGTTTTACAGATAATATTGAAAATAAATTATGGATTCCAGTTGGATATATTACATCACTTATATTTTGGCTCAGTGCCGTGTATATTATTGGGTAACCAAATATATCAACTTGCTATTTAAGAAGTGAACAATCAAGCTTAAGTAATTTACATTTATTTACATATTATATTTATATATTACGTTTTTAGAAAGTATTTTTGGGCCGACCAATTTTAAACTTATTAAAATTAAAATAAAATATCACTAAAATAGAATACTTATTTTCTTTAATTAATGTTACCTGCATTGTAAATAATTGAACAATAAATCTACGATGACTGCAAAGTCACTGCATATTTCGTACAAGGTACCAGTTATTTTACGAACCTAGTATAGTCCTTTATATATAGGTTATATTTACTAATAGTTATATAATATAAAGTTTATTTACATTGAATTATTTATTTTAAAATATATAAAATTATTAATAAATATGCTGTAACTTATCGGAAATAAACCATTAATTAATCTAAATCTGTAAAACTTACATACCTGTAATTTAAACAGGGCAATCCGTAATTTACACTTATAGGGATTATCCGTATAAACTGAGTGGCTAATATTCATTTGATTCGGGATTTTAAAACATATTTCCTTCATTCTGACAAAAACTACTTGCAATTGAATTATAAATTTTATTCAAGTATCCATTCCTATTATATTGTACAGAAATTCTTTATTGTAAAGTATATTCTTTACATTGTAATCTGTACTTTGCATTCTTTACATTATACTTTGCAAAGTATTTTCTTTATATTTTTCACATTGTTTTGATTAAATTTATATCGATTTCCCCAAAAGACATATTATACTTGTATTACCTGTTTTCAACATTTATTAATTCAAAACATACTATGAACACAATATAAATTATAATTTAGTAGAAATGTAAGGTAAACATCAATCGTTATAAAAATAGACTTATAATTAGCTTTACTAGAAATTTATAATTATAATTTGCTTTTAGTACGAAATAATTAAAAATTTTAATTTTGTTAGATTTTTGTTTTTCTTATTGAATAAATTAAATTTTATTAAACAAACAATGATTGGTTAAATTATATTGAAATAGTATTTATGGCTTGAATTCTGTTATTACGGGAAAATCGGTGAACAAGTGATCGCCTCAACCAAAGCCATAATCGGCTGTCAATTACGGCGACAATCA
>CAJPIZ010004056.1:0-10772 GCA_905368565.1 Medioppia subpectinata
CGACGACTTCGAGTCATTGGATGTGAAAGAGGGAGAACTCGAAGAAGACAACGACGACTCCACCAGTGATGACAACGCAGATGAAGAACCCATTGAACAACCCATCGATTCCGGACATTCATCTCTTTCCAACGTCACCACCGATGCGCTGACACAACCCTCCATCACATCCGCCACCACTCCCACCAGTGATGGCCCGACAGACAAATCATAGACCAGTTGTTTGTTTTCATATATCGTTTGAATTCATTCTTAATCTCATTTTGTTTGCCAACAGTTATGCAAAACATGTTTTAAAAATAATATAATTTTTCTAATTCTATAACTAATTCACTGATTGTTTATAACTGTTTTAAATTGATTCCAATATTACATATTAAACCATTAATACTTCTAATTAATATATATTACAATTTATATTAATTCATTTGCTTTTTAAGTCTCTTATAATTTCTTAAATAATTTGATTCATAAATATAAATAGATTTTGCATTTTATATCCGTTTTGATTGATATTTTAAATGTAAAACTCGACACTATTTTAAGCTTTGTTTTTATGTTGTGTTTAATAAAATGTGGCTTTAATTAAATAAATTTTTATTTAAGTAAATTGTAAGCAAATATTTTGCCATTAAAGAGAAATTAATAAACAAATAATACTTGTAATCAAACAATTATCAATAGTTGTAATAAAATAATTAATATTTCATATAAAAGTATTAAAAGTTTTGCTTTAAAATAATTAGTAAAGCAAATGTTTTAAATGAACACATTTTTATAGCAAATATTTTTGATTCAAATTCGGCTCACAATTTGCCAAAAGTTGTTTCAAATTCTTTTAAACAATTTAAATGTTTAGATTTTTGTGGTATTTTGCACACAATCGATTGATTGTGAATCTTATCACAAATTATCCATTAAATACCTGAGATATGAATTCAATTATTAATTTGTATTTTTGGTCAATTGTCTGACGAAATACAAAAGACAGTAAAATCGAAGATTATTTTCTAAAACTTTGTGTTGATTTCAATACAATTCTCAATCCATGGTTTCGTTGAAGACATTGAATGCAATGAAACTCAAGAATAGGAGTATTAATACAAACGAGTGATTGGTCTTTGCTTTACCCACACGTCTATAGTGTATGTGAAGAAATCAACAAATGACAAATAAACTGCAATTTGCAAAGTTGTCATTTAATTTGCTATATATTTGTTTTACTCTGTTTACAATAATATTAATTTATTGATTTCGCGAAACAATATTAAGCTAAAAAATATAAGATTGAATTCAAACTACCGTTGTATTCATTGTTAGGATTTAATACAAAATCCAATATTAGTTCGCATTTCCCAACAGTTATCACAATATTTACATCAGTTCTACTGTTTGTGAAAATGATTGCAATTATTATATTCATAGTGTCTTTCACTGCCATTCAATGTCAAATTAATTGTACATTAATTGAATCATATAATAAATCACATGGCATTCATGTCTATCACTCGCACGTCAAGAAAATTACTTTCATGTATAAGAATGACAACGAATGGCAGATCGAGTATAAGGATAAAGAGAAAAAGATAGAGTATGAGTTACAGTCACATCACAAAATTGATGCACAAGTAATCAATAAATTTGGTGGATATGATTACGACTGTGAAGTCAGATATCAGGTTATTATACATTGCATTGCATTCTAAATATTTATATTAAAAATAATTGATATTTTAAAGCTCGGAAACCATAGCCTTATTGTTAGCAAATGTAGAATTGGGGAACAAGTAATCTCAGACACAGAGTCTCAATACGATCCCAAAGCTATCATATTTAGGGCAGCGAGAAATAGAACCAACGATTGGGTCTTAGTTTACAACAAAAATGGTCCAAAGATTTGGTGCTATTCACGTAAAAACGACCCCAAACTCGTCAACGATAGCCAACAATGTATGGAAAAGTTGGGAATTACAACATTGTTTTTTCAATCCATGAATGACTCGCTTATGAAGAGTATTGAGGGTATCGTTGATTATGGAAAAAAAGATATTATCACCGGACACAGAATATTCTTTAATATAAACGGTCGGCCCTACTATTGCACACAATTATTGAATACAAAGTTTGAAGTGCAGTACTTTTATAATTCATATTATAATTCAAATCAAAATGTTTTTAAATATTTATTAATTTTATCTAATTTTTAGTGCAATTCGGATAAAAAATTGAAACCTTTATTCCCTAAATGTTTCCAAAAAAGTAAAAAGGACCCTAAAAGCACTGAATATTGGCATTTCATTATTATTATTATTATTGTTGTTATAGTTTGTATTGTTTTGTTTGTCATTTGGGATAATATTCGTCCAAAAAGTAATGAATTAAATAATTGGAAATTTCTATAATAATTAATATAAAATACATTTTGTATAAAATAGACACAAGAATTGTGACAAATGAAACAGAAATAACCACAAAAACAGAGACCATTAAAAAGCTGAGTACGTGTCGTGTATTTGTTTATTTGAATACTGTTTTGCTATTAAATAATTCTTATAATTAATAATACATTGATTTATAGCCAAAGAAGTCGAGTCATTGAGACAATCATTGAGAGAAAAAGAAAAACAGTCTTCGAAACAATCGAGTCCTTCACTAAAGACTAAGAAATCTAAAGCGAGTGTTAAGTCGAGTGTTAAGACATTCACTGATAAAACCAATAAAGGAATCACTGCTCAAAAACCGAAGACTAAAAGTCCCACAAAAGGTGTGTTTATTTTTGATATCAATATTACAAACAATTAATTGCTTTGTATTTATATAAAGACCGAAAGACTGTGAGTCCGGACAAGACTTCGTTTAAGACTCGGTCCCCGAAAGTCAAGAATTAGAAGAGAATTAATATTTTAAAATTGAAATATAGTTTAATCAATATTTTATATTTCTATATACGGTATTGTATATATTTATCAAAATTTGTAAATTCTATTTTAAATTACAATTTTACTTAATTTTTAAATAATAAATGAATTTTATTCAATTCCTTGTCAAAAGAATATATGGCATTTAAATTCATTAATTAAGTGTCTCTTCTATAAGAGAATGGTTTGTATAATGAGTTCAATGATTGAAACCATACAATTATATGAAATGTAAGAATTGTCTCAAATATTTATAATGAACTGTTTATTTAGATTTAATAAATTGCAATTAAATGAATTAAAATAAAGTAAAGTATTATCAAATCGATTGTAAAGCGATTGTTGCAATCATTTACCGTATATTTGCGTTAAACATAAACTCTAAGCTGTGAATAAAAAAATAAACATTGAATTTAATCTCATGTTATATTCATTGTTATAATTAAATACAAAATCAATATTTTTTACATTTTCCAACAGTTATCGCAATCTTTACATCAGTTCTACTGTTTGTAAAAATGATTGCAATTCTTGTACTCATTGCGTCTTTCACTGCCATTGAGTGTGAATTTGATTGCAATTTAATGAAACCATACATTAAATCGCATGGCATTCAAGTCTTTCGCTCCGGTCTTCATAACCAGTATTTAATGTATAAAAATGGCAGCGAATGGGTGTTTGAGATTAAAGAGGATGCGTTAGTAATGAACACCTATCTTGTCAAACCAATTGATCCCAAGATAATCAATCAATTTGGTGGACATGACTTCGACTGTAATGTCACGCTTCAGGTTATTATACATTGAATTGCATTCAAAATATTTATATTCAATTTAATTGATTGCAAAGAATGGAAGCAATGGTCGTATTGTCACCAAATGCTCGAATGGTTTCAAAGACAACGGAACTCAATTCGATACTAAAGATATCATATTCAGGGCATCCCATAATAAAACCAACGATTGGTTTATTATTTACAACAAAAATAAGCCCAATATATGGTGTTATTCATTCACTTCCAGTACAAGACTCGAGACAAATGCCACCAAATGTAGGGAAAAGATGGGAATTAAAGAACCATTTCTTAATTCAATGGATTCTTTGCTTAAGGAGAGTATTGAAGGTATCGTTGAATATGAAGACGAAGACACAATCGTCGGACACTACATATTCTTCAATATAAACGGGTTTCCCAAGTATTGCACGGAATATATGAATGACGGGACGACTGAAGTACTATTGAAATGCATTTTAGAAAATACTTTTTAATTGTTATCTTATTTGTAGTGCAAATCTGAGAACGATTTGACTCCTGTTTCAGAGACCTGTTTCCCACCGCCAGCGCCCACAGCGGAGCCGCAAAAAGACAACACTACTTATTGGATTATTGTTGTTATCGTTATTCTCATTCTGCTCTCTATTGTGGTTTGGTTGGGACTTTGGTTGGGACGGCCAAGTAATTGATAAAACATTTAATAATTTCTATAATAATTACCTAAATATTAACATATTTTGTATGAAATAAACACTTATTTTGATAGAACTAAAAGAGGATCTACAGTACCAACTCGACGATTACAGAGACAACAATCTATTGATTAGATGTCGTTACATATTTGACGACATCGACGATGAATGCGCCGCAATCGGTATGTATTGTTTGATTGATTGTTTTTCATACATGTTTTGCCAACCAATACATCACTTATTAATCATGCATTCATTTATAGACAAAGACGGGGAAGAAGTATTGAGGCACACCGACCCACAGAGACATACGCGGCAACAATTGGTATCAAATGTAGCAGATTTAGGTACATTATTTGCATGTTTTGGTGACAAATATATCTCATAATTAATTATACATTCATTTCAATGACAGATCATTTGAAGTGGCGATTGAAAGAATTGGACAAGGATTGGGCGCATTGGGATTATTGTAATAGACAACTCCTCACCAGAATTGAATATGTTGATGCAGACGCCACCGTAGTTGTGGCACATCATGCAACCAATACAAACCCACCAAATCCCGCAAACAGTGTGTTTAATGTTTGACATTAATATTACAATCAATTCATTGTTTTGTAAAATTATATTTAAAGGTTTATTATTTATTTGGTCCAATCGTTTGTTGCGTCTCAATCTTACAATTCATAGAGATCGGAAACCAGTGGTTAGAGAGGGTATGTGTTTAGTAATTGATATGAATATTACAATCAATTGATAATTGTGTAAAATTGTCTGTAAAGCGCCGGTGCACGTGCCCTGGAAGTGTCCGTCTTGTAACCCCGACCAACAGCCCGATGATTCAAATACAGCAAACGGTATGTTTAGTGTTTGACATTAATCTTACAATCAATTCATTGTTTTGTGAAATGATATGTAAAGACGGAGACAGAGACGGAGACACCGCGAGTACCACTTCGAGCGGTAAACAGTCGAAGGAATTTTGGTACACGCGTTGGCTTTAT
Organism: Medioppia subpectinata; assembly: GCA_905368565.1. Classification (NCBI taxonomy): domain Eukaryota; kingdom Metazoa; phylum Arthropoda; class Arachnida; order Sarcoptiformes; family Oppiidae; genus Medioppia; species Medioppia subpectinata. Next base: position 5,393 of record CAJPIZ010004056.1, read on the forward strand.
TCGGACCACAAATCCAATGATTCGCAATCAATCCATTCAATGCCACCGAACGGTATATTTAGTGTTTGACATCAATTTTACAGACAATTAATGTTTTGTCAAATTATATGTAAAGATGGAGAGAAATCTGGTTTGCCTTCAAATACTGACCAAATATCTACCGAACCCGAGACAGGAGCCGATACTCAGACAGGTATTGCCGCAAAAAGGGCCAGACGTACGACCGGTATGTTTAACTGTTGCGATGAATATTACAATCAATTAATTGTTTTATATAATTATCTAAAAGGCAATCAGTTGTCGGCTAACATTTTAGCTACTTGTAAAGTTAAGATACCATTGAAACCACCGGCCAATGGTATAGTGTTTAACATTAATATTACAACAAATTAATTATTTTGTTTATTAATAATGCATTCATTTATAGACTCAGAACCGACTGAAGTACAGATGCCATCAAATGTAAGTCAATCGACATCAGCGCAAACCAGTGTTAAACTGGATATAAAACCCAAGTTAACTCTCAAAGAGCGGAGAGCACAGGCAATGTTAGGTCAACCACAGCCCGGTCAGGTGCCAAGAGATCAGGCAACGGGTATGTTTCGTATGAAATAAATGTTACAAACAATTAATGTTTTGTTTGTTATATTTAAGACCCAAAGAGTGCTTCACTTCAGGCGCCGACTAAAGTCAAGACTAAGAAAAGGCCACAAAAAGTGAATGACAAGAAATAGTCAATTATTTGAATCCAAAAATTCCACACTTTTTCCACACTTTATAGAATTCGTTCATATTTTTTTATTTATTCTATATATTTGTCTAAATTCTGTTTTAATTAGGAATGATTTACTTATAATTATTGTTTTATGTATTTTATACATTATAAAAAATCTTATTTTGTTTTATATCGTATTCTTTTATTTGAGAAATTTATTAATTTTGATGTTTTAATATTAATATGAAATTTCACAATGTTTTATAATTTCATTTTATATAATTAGCAAATTGTAAATATTATTTAAATAATAAATATATTTTTATTCAATCATTGGTCATCAAAATACATGATAACTGAATCCATAAGAAGTGTCTCTTCTATAAAAGAATGGTTTGTATAATGAGTTCAATGACTGAAATAAAGAGTCCATTCAATTGTATGAGATGTAAGAATTGCTTCAAATAGTTATAATAAAAAGTGTTTGAATTTAATTACTTATTTTTAAATTATATTAATTGACACTAAAAATAAAGATGACATTAATTTCAGAACTTTACTCAATAATTTTAATTAAATTATAATAAACATAAGTTTTCAATATTCTGCACAATTTGTGTGGAAAGTAATTATTTCTTTAATTACACACTAATTCTCTTTATGGAAATTACAATCAAAACAATGATTTCACTCAACCATTAATGTTATAATTGATTCCCACGACTAATAGGCACTGAATTTAACACAATTTTTTATGGCATTCATTTGAAAATTATTTTATTTTATAATAAATACAATATTAAATGACCATGATTAGATTAGTTAGTTTAACAACAATAATGGCTGTTTAAAACATGTGAACAAATGAGGTCTATAACCAGTGGTCGCCGATATCTGGACGAGTCGTTCACTATAATAGATGTGCGGAAAGCGGTTTTGGCAGAGATTGAGAGCAAACACCTGATTGTGACCAATAGTGAGTCAATGATGGCTAAGATATACGAAGACTTGTTGTTAGAGATGAGGAATCGGCGGCAAAAGGACGGCGACGAAGGGATCGAGACGTACGAGTCGTACGACTCGCTCAGACCCGATACCTTTGTGGCCGACGACCCACTCATTGACATCGAGTGCTCCAAAACCAAAGTGTTGTGCGAACGCAAAATGCAAGACCTCTTCGACCGCTTCACCAAAGAGGACATCAAAAAGAACGGACCGTTAGTTCAGACGCCGAGCGCCGAATGGGCCGACGACTCCACCAGTGATGACAACGCAGATGAAGAACCCATTTAACAACCCATCGATTCCGGACATTCATCTTTTCCCAACGTCACCACCGATGCGCTGACACAACCCTCCATCACATCCGCCACCACTTCCACCAGTGATGGCCCGACAGATAAATCATAGACCAGTTGTTTGTTTTCATATATCATTTGAATTCATTCTTAATCTCATTTTGTTTGCCAACAGTTATGCAAAACATGTTTAAAAATAATATAATTTTTCTAATTCTATAACTAATTCACTGATTGTTTATAACTATTTTAAATCGATTCTAATATCACATATTAAACTATTACTACTTCTAATTAATATATATTACAATTTATATTAATTCATTTGATTTTTAAGTCTCTTATAATTACTTAAATAATTTGAATCATAAATATAAATAGATTTTGCATTTTATATCTGTTTTAATTGATATTTTAAATGTGAAACTCGACACTGGAATTAAGTTTTAATTGTTTTTATGTTGTGTTTAATAAAATGTGGCTTTAATAAAGTTTTTATTTAAGTAAATTGTAAGCAAATATTTTGCCATTAAATAGAAATAAATAAATAAATAATACTTGTAATCAAACAATTATCAATAGTTGTAATAAAATAATTAACATTTTATATTAAATAAGTATTAAAAGTTTTGCTTTAAAATAATTATTAGTTTGAAAACAAATGAGTTACTGAAAATTTTTTTAAAGTAAATATTTTTAATTCAGCTCACAATTTGCAAAACGTTTGTACAAATTCTTTTAAACTACTTAAATGTTTATATTTTTGTGGTGTTTTTCATAAATCGTCGTCTTAATTATCCATAAAATACCTGAGATTTCAATTAAATTATTAATTATTTATTTGTATTTTTAGTCAATTGTCTGACGAAATACAAAAGACAGTGAAATAGAGGATTAATTTCTCTAATTTTTGTCGATTTCAATGCAATACTCAATCCATGATTTCGTAGAAGACATTGAATGCAATGAAACTCAAGAATAGGAGTATTAATACAAACGAGTGATCGATCTTTGCTTTACCCACACGTCTATGCAGTCAATAAATATTTTGATAATCAAAATGCTATCTCAATTTATTGACAAAGTTTTAACATTATTTAAAGTTTGTATTAATTATATTTAGTTAAATTGTTTTACAATAATATATTCATACAAATGCATGAATCCATTAATAAGAAAATTATTTTGTTGAATGAATTTGAGATAAAATCATTGAATTAAATGTCACTTTATATTCATTGTTATAATTGAATACAAATTTATATTAGGTCACATTTCAACAGTTATTAAAATCTGACATCAATTCTACTGTTTGTGAAAATGATTGCAATTCTTGTACTGGTTGAACTGTATTTTTATACCACAATAATAATCACAAGAATGTAACCACTAATCTAATGATTGCGAGGCAACAATAATTTGTTAAATCAACAAATGTTTGAATTCAAACTTATGTTATGTTTATTGTTATAATTTAGTACAAATTCATTATTTGGTGGCATTTTCCAACAGTTATCACAATCTTTACATCAATTCTACTGTTTGTGAAAATGATTGCAATTCTTGTACTCATTGTGTCTCTGAATGCCATTCAATGCGAACCAATTCCTGGTTATTGCAAATTAATTCAAACCAATGGTAAATACGATGGCATTAAAGTCTATTCTGAAGTTATCAGTAATAGTTTTACTGAGTATTGGATGTATAAGAATGACACCAAATGGCAGTTTGATATCACTAATGAGGATGGTTTAGAAATGAAACCACTAGGACTTGTCAAAATAGATCCCAAGCCAATCAATAGATTTGGTGGCAATGGTTACGACTGTGAAGTCAGATATCAGGTTATTATACATTGAATTTCATTCAAAATATTTATATTCAATTCAATTGATTGTTAAGAATGGAAGCAATGGTCGTATTGTCACCAAATGTACGAATAGTGTAAATGACGATAAAACTCAATACGAACCCAAAAGTATCATATTTAAGGCATCCAAACAGACAAACAACGATTGGGTTATTATTTACAACAAAACTATTGATAAAATTTGGTGTTATTCACCGACGAAACCCAAACTCGTAGACAATGCGACCGAATGTATGAATTTGGGGGCATTTGACAAATTATTTTTGGATTCCATGGATAAGACACTTAAGAAGAGTATTGAAAGCATAGTTGAATATGGAAAACAAGGCACAATACTTGGACACCATATATTCTTTAATAGACACGGATATCCCGAGTATTGCACCATGCCCAAGAGCGATTACTCTCTTGTACTTTATAAATTATAATGCGTTCTTAGAAAATACTTTTTAAGTCTTAAATTATTTTAGTGTGAATCGAATGAAGATTTCATTCGTGTTTTACCCGAATGTTTCCCAACGAGTGTTCCTCCGGTATCGAAAGGCTTCGCAATTTACATAATGGGCGCTATTATTGGTGTTTTCGTTGTAATTCTTGTCATTTTGACACTCTTTGTAATCCAACAAAAAAGAAGTAATTTATAAAACATTTGATAAAATCTATAAAAATTAACTAAATATTAACACATTTGATATGAAATAAACTCATTTGTATAGAGAGTACGTCAAGTGTTGAGACAAATGAATCCACGATTGACACCAAGAAAGAGACCATTAGAAGGCTGAGTATGTGTTTGTATTGATTGTTTGGACGCATGTTTTGTTGTCTAATAAATGAAATAACAATCCATTCATTGCTTTAAAGCTAAAGAAAATGAGGCCTTAAGGAAAACATTATCAGAAAAGCAGTCATTAAAACAGTCTAAAGCCTTACTAAAGATTCCGCAGTCGAGACTGACTGATAAGTCGAGTGTTAAGACACCAGCGGTTGAACCCAAAAGAGGAACCGCTACTCAAAAACCAAAGACTAAAAGTCCCACAAAAGGTGTGTTTTATGTTTGATATCAATATTACAAACAATTAATTGTTTTGAATTTATATAAAGACCGAAAGACTGTGAGTCCGGACAAGACTTCGCCTAAGACTGTAAGTCCGGACACGACTTCGCCTAAGACTGTAAATCCGGACACGACTTCGCCTAAGAATCGGTTTCCGAAAGTCAAAAATTAAAATTTCAGAATTGATTTTTCGCATTACTATTATTTAGTATTTTAAATGTTGAAAATTATTAATTACTAAATCAATTTCTTGTTATTAAATATACGTTAAGTTTTTATACCATAAGAAATATACATTTCATTGGATAACTAAATTTCTGGAATATTATCCTCCAGCCGTGATGTTGGCTTCAATGTATTGCTCAAAACATTGGCATTGCATTGACTACGAATGCAATGCCAATGTTTTGAGCAATACATTGAAGCCAACATCACGGCTG
>CAJPIZ010004057.1:0-10772 GCA_905368565.1 Medioppia subpectinata
CCATCGATGCCATACAACCATTGGTAAGCCATCACTCGTAACACCATTTGTATCTCATTTCGCAGACCTATCACTGCCTATCACTTCCTCCAACTCTTGACCACTAAATGGTGTGAAAATGCATTTCTTGTTATCTCTATTGCAATCTCTATTATGTGTCTAATTGTTGTGATAATTGTATGCATTGTGTGGACTGTGATGTCGGATGAGATGGCAATCAAGTGTAAGTGAAGAGTAGGTGAAGATGTGGTGATCGGCGATGTGTTGGATGAGACGGACGTCTGTGGCGGTGATGTCTGCGATGTCGATGGCCTTGACATGAATGTATACATTGTCATGACTTGTGGTGTTATGACTCACTCACCGATCGATACAATAATAATAATAATACAGTAATAATAGCCATAATAGCGAAGCATTGAATCTCTTTTTGTGGTTTACTTTCTCATTATTACCACATTATATAATACATGTATATATGAATGTATCCATTGTTTTACTGCATTTTATGATCGTATTGTAAATATATTTATCTCAATATAACCGCAAAAATGTGTTATATTTGAGATCGATTTGTGTCCCAATTCTTGTGAGTGTGACTCAAGAGAGACTCCAAGAGTTTTGAGTTTAACTTTGAGTTTAGTTTAGATCCAAATCACTCTTATTTTTAGAGTCTAATCGACGAGAACTTCAGTTATGAAGTAATGAGAAATATTTAATACAATTAACTTCTTTATAATGGGTTGGGTTTTGTGGACAATAAGTGTATTGTGAACGCAAAACATAACAAAACTTTTTCATTTGAGATAATCTTCTAATTTTAGAATTGAAAACTAATTCTTGTCTTTCTTTTGTCACAGATTTATGTCATCAATGAATTCCTAAGACATTGTTTCCTAACATTTGGTGCCAAACAAGTAATCGTTAATTATTTAATAACTAAATAATAATGAGATTCGCTATTGAGAAGAGACTATCACTAAAATTCGTCTGAACGCCAAATAAAGAGGTAAATTGTCTCATATTATAAAACATTATTTTATTTCAAGATTTAATTTACCTTTTAAATGTATTTAAATGGTATTTAAATTTTGTTTATATTAGAAATTATTCTTTACTTTATAAATTATTTGATTTAATCATTTACTGCTATATTTTTATTAAAAATGTTTACAATGTTTCCCTCCGTTTAAATCGATTGTTAATGTATTTTATTTGGATATTATTTTCATAACTATTATATTTATATTAAAAATGTTATGTAATATAAATATTTAATTTTATTATTCTTGTACCGGTAATAGTGCGAGTGCTTTACATATTATTGTTATTATTAATGATAACAACAAAATATTTATTGTAAACTTCCTCTTCAATGTATTGGCATTAATGATAACTAATGTTTTCATTACTCCAAACATTTATCACAAGAGTTTAAATGTATTTATTTTAGCCGTTATATTGCAAGTCATGAACTACTATTGACTTGAATTTTTTATATTGTTTATAATTATAAATTAAATAATTGTTTAGTCCATAAAAGGTTGTATACATAGTTGTAATTAATTGCTATATTTTGCTTTGTTTTGTTGTTTTTCACAGCTATGCTCTCAACAGACCGCAACTCGAAGTCAGTCTCTTGTGATTCTCTATTCTATGAGAGATCATCACTAAAGAGAAAACTAATGTCGAGAACACCGTCGGGAACGGGAGGGATGGGAACGTCGACCATATCCTTCAAGAATGACGACTATAATTATTTAATTAATTGTAATGAACTCATCAAAACTTGTAAGGTATCACATCTCACACAAACCCATCATAAGTCAATCATTCTATCGTTTGAATTTATGTAAAACTTTTTACATAACCATAAATAAACTTTATATTAATTATCGTTTAATGAAAATATTCTTTAATAACATATTATAGTATATAATAAGTTAATTAATTGTTATTTTGATTTTTGTTCACCAATAGGAAGCGCTTCTGGAGAACGAGTCAACAGTAATAAACACTTTTTCCGATATAACTACTGCTGAAGGCATTAACGATGTCTCACCGGAAGATTATATTTCGGTATTCATTATTGGTTTCATTAATAAGCTTTTAATTATAGTTTTAAGCGTAAATTTAACGCATAATTTATTGAGACATAAAGTTTTTGTATCAAATGATCTAAAGAGGGTTCTACCATGTAAAATAATTATCTAGTGCTTTAAATTTGAATGGCCATATTATCTAATTATAATTAGTAAAATTAGTTGTGAATATTGAAATAAAACATTTAATTTGAGCGCTTTTAGACAGTATGGCCACTCGCCCATTTGACGTGCTATATTATAATGAGTTGACATGATGATGAATTGTTAGATGATACATTTAAATGAGTTAATCTCTTGGTGTGCTCATAGGGTGACCAGATGGCCAGAAATGGCCTGGATTGTCCAGAAATTAAGTAGTATGTCCAGAATTTGCAAAATATTTTAAACATTACGTCTATGAAGGTGTCCAGGACAAATTAATTTAAAGTAGATAAAAGTCCAGGATTTTAATGTAGATTTATAGTCAAAATCCAGAATTTGGCTAAATTCATCTGGTTACCCTATGTGCTCGGGCAAAACCCTCATCAGTTTGAATACTAAAACAATGTTTCCAAAAGTTTATATTTGATTATTTGGATATGGCGTGTATTGTTGTGATTGAATTTGTCTCAATTATATAATGCATTGAAACCATAGGTCCAACAAACTCAAGAACTCCAGAAGAATAGTTTGGCGGAGTTTATCAAATGGTTGAGTTATACGGAACACCAATTGGAGACCATCTGCTATTGTGCCAACACTAAGATTAAGTCCGATTGGAAGGACATCTTAAGCCATCACAAAGTAAGCGCAAAGTACCATGGTCCATGGACATTGCACCCATCAAATTATATTAGCATTTTATGCTTTCGCAAACCCCAACAATATCTTACAAATTCTTTAAACTAAACTATTATGGTATATAGTTTATGCCTTTACATTATACATTATATAGTACATGGTAATCTGTAATTGTTACATCGATTAATGTTTAACTTACAGTTAAATGTTTAGTTTAATTGTAATGAATTGACACGAATATGTTTTCCGCTTTTGCGTATGGCTTTTGGCGCACAATCGTGTGAATGCATTAATTGATGTTTCATTAAACTATTTGCAGTGTATATTGTGCCAAATGAATGGATTGTATTAATATTTTAATGGTACATTTATGAATGTATGTTGTTATTGCCGGCAGTCAGATGATGCTACTAATGCTATCTATGCTGACACTAAAGAACCTTCATTACCGGTTATGCCAAATGAGACACTATCAATATTTAGGTCTTTATTACTATTTTATACGATATATTGAGTAGAAGTGAATCCGGTTTTTGTTGAATTGAGACAGAGTTTGAATGTTTCATTTGTCGACCACAACATGTCTCTAGTATATCAAAAAAGTTTTGCAACTTTTTCTCCAGAAGTTTCACTCAAACAAACTTCAACTATAAAAACATACGATAAAAACAAGTTTTTTAAAACCAGGTTTGAGAGAATGTGCGCCAATTTCTGAGCAATGCATTTGTTTTGACTCATTCTTTCGGTCGATGTTTTCTATGGAAAAAACATTTTCTGAATTTGAAATTGGCTTATGAAATATATAATAATATGTTTTGTTTAATGTATTCAAACTCGTCATTATAGTTGATATAATGTGAGCTGTTTTGCATGACTTACACTTCCGTTTATAGTATTTAAAGTATTATTTGTATGCAATACTCAGTACTTTAGGTGAACAATTGCAGTCCCTCTCATAGCTGATACAAGTAATGCATTTCTTTGGCTAACTTTAACTGTAATTTGAATTTGCATTCCGAGCGAAACGAAAGTAATTTTTTCCAAATATAATTGCCTTAATTGTCATATGAGGTGACCATCAAAATAGTTCACCAAAGGGTTGGCCAACTATTACTGCCAACCATTACAATGAACTCGAAAATTGAAGATAATTTATTTATTTTATGCCAATATTCATAATAATTATCATTATTAATGAGGTGACCATCAAAATAGTTCACCAAAGGGTTGGCCAACTATTACTGCCAACCATTACAATGAACTCGAAAATTGAAGATAATTTATTTATTTTATGCCAATATTCATAATAATTATCATTATTTTAATGATTTTATGAATACGTTATTTAGATTTTACATTATAAAAGAGCCAAAGCCTTAGGGATTAGTTTATGTTGTGATACGAGATGTCAATTGTTTGTGAATTACAATTGAAATAATTGTATGCAATTGTATGAAGTGCTGTATAATAGTTTGTATCATACAATGTCTTCGGCCATTAACGAGTGTTTTATTTTTTTTATTACTCAAAAAGTACAAAAGATATTTTAATCAAATCAATTGCAAATTAAAGATAAATGTTTGGCATTTTAGTTATTATTGTTAAATAAGTGCTAGCACTGCAAACACATGGCTACGGCACGCACTCAATATTCGGTTGAACAAAACAGTCGAAAAAGAGAGAGAGAGAGAGAGACCATGAGTTCTTTATCACTCAAACACTATTATGATGTGCACGTCATCTGCGGTGACATTAAGGCCACAACAAATGAAAACCTAAACAAACATTGAGTGAAAACTCAGACATAAAACACTCGAATAGAACTTATTTTATGAAAAGGTTTTTTAAAGTGAAAGAAACAAAAACAACGGACACAGCGATGCTCTACGTTAACCACAATTCGGGTCATGTATAGGATTACTATTTCTATAGACTTAGCATTACCCTTAAGATCAGTATTGCCATAGACTTAACGTTATACAATAGGTTTAGAACTGTCCATGTTAAACCTATGTCATAGACTTGACATTCGTGCCATAGGATTAACATTACACATAGGATAACATTAGCCCCATGTTAAAGTATAGACTAAAGCTAAATCACATATTAAACACAAAGGGGTTTATTATTCTAAAGGTATTTAAGGTTCTGGTCTATGAATATATAAAATAATTTCCACGAAGTCTACTATCGTTTGATAAACTAAACTAAATAATAAACTCAAACTGACCTCTCGTTTAGTCGAAAGGGCGAGAGAGAGAGAGAGAGAGAGAGACCATGAGTTCTTTATCACTCAAACACTATTATGATGTGCACGTCATCTGCGGTGACATTAAGGCCACAACAAATGAAAACCTAAACAAACATTGAGTGAAAACTCAGATATAAAACACTCGAATAGAACTTATTTTATGAAAAGGTTTTTTAAAGTGAAAGAAACAAAAACAACGGACACAGCGATGTTCTACGTTAACCGCAATTCGGGTCATGTATAGGATTACTATTTCTATAGACTTAGCATTACCCATAAGATCAGTATTGCCATAGACTTAACATTATACAATAGGTTTAGAACTGTCCATGTTAAACCTATGTCATAGACTTAACATTCGTGCCATAGGATAACATTAGCCCCATGTTAAAGTATAGACTAAAACTAAATCACATATTGAACACAAAGGGGTTTATTATTCCACAGGTACATGTATTTAAGGGTCTGGTCTATGAATATATAAAATAATTTCCACGAAGTCTACTATCGTTTGATAAACTAAACTAAATAATAAACTCAAACTGACCTCTCGTTTAGTCGAAAGGGCGAGAGAGAGAGAGAGAGAGAGAGAGAGAGCAAACAAAATAATTGATTGTTTTCTAACAAAAACGTTTAATTTATATAATTATATATGAGGTTCATATCCGGCAACAATATTATTGAGTTATTGTATGACAACTTCGCAAGAAATCTACTTTTAGTAAAAAGGATCCAATTGTTGATGAATTTTGTTGCGGATAAACAATATTTAAGAGACTTTTAAAAGTAATACAGGGTGTATAAAAATGAACCTAACAAAAGTAAACTCGAATATTTTGAAAAGTATTTGACCTATAAATTCAAATATTATATCAAATTAATTGTAAACTCAGGGAGTTTTTGTTATGATATGGACAAAATCTTTGTGTGGTTCACACAACTCATTGTGAAATGCAATGAATGCCACATAAATTTAGCTACAATTTGTTCACAAAAATAATTGGTTCACACAACGCATGTTTTTTAACATGATGTACGGGTTTATATTTTAAGATTTGGTTCACACAAATGCTTAGTTCACAAAACTCATGGTTCAACTAAATCATGTTTCACTGTATTGCTTAAATTTCTAGATTTTTTGAGTACTTTTCAAAATATTCGAGTTTACTTTTGTTAGGTTTGTTGTACACCCTGTAAATTGCAGACAATGTTTTGTTATCTAACAAAACAATCATTTGCCCGAACTTTAAAGTTGAGGTAAAAACAAATTGTTTTCCGATATTTATTAAATAATTACATTAAATCGTGAATTGTTTTTCTTTAACAACAAATTTATTTTTAAAACAAGAGTAAAATGATTAGTGAATAATATGTACGCATATCTGTATTATAGTGTATTGTTTTTTGTTTTGAACTAATTTAAGATACAAAACAATAATAATTTTAATGAATGATAAGTACGCTATCAATCAATGAACAGTTTATTTAGTCATTCGTGAGTTCAGACATTTAAATCAATAATTAATTGTAAAACAATAAATAAATGTATTGATTCAAATGAAAATTAAGTGGCCTAAGTGTCATCTGGTGCAGCAAAAATTACTAAAATGGTATCATTATTGAAGTTAACATTCTTAGGCACCAGAAACCAAGTGTCATAAAATTCACGTCAATAGTTAAGACACAGGAATATTTTATATGACACGTTAAAATAATGTATTCCTATGGGGTATTTATTTCGGCATTTGCCGACGTGTGATTTTAGACAAATCGATCATGTTTAAACGAACTACCTTATAAACCACATATAATACAATATATTCTTACAAAATGAGCAAATATTTCGACTTAAATGATATCAATCTATAGCGAGTACATGTGTTGTACAACTCGTTGGTATTCAAAAGCAAGGTATAGATTAGAATTTATAATTTCTAACAACATTTCGTTCATTAAAGCGATGGAAAACTCAATTTTTCAACAAATTTCACGACTTCTTAACGAAGAGTATATAATATAATATACTGTATCTAATTAATATTATTAACTACAATAAGAAAAATGTGAATATCACTCGTATTTGAATAATGTTAAATAAAATACTGTTAACTATATCGTTGATTATAATTATAACCCAAACAGTTGAGTCAAAGTTTGGGTCATTTTCTCATTATATCTGAATTAACGTAAGGATTGATATAATTTGAGCGCAAAATTACAGCAGATATCCAAAAATATGCTGAAATGGGAACATCTCTCGAAAGAGTGAATAAGGCATACGATTTGTTAAGAAATTGAGAGACACTATGAATACGATAGAAATACAATGAAATACATGACCCATAAAGGTATACTCCATCTGAAGTTCAATTACAAAATAAGTAACAAATATGAAAAATACTGACAATTTCTTCGCTCGCCTTTCAAAGCGAACTGAAAAAACTAAAAGCATTACAAAACAGATACACAAACACAACATAACTATTATATAAAAAGCACAACAAATATCTATTTAGTTGTGAGACTTAACATACAATAACATATTGACCTAAATGCGAGGAAACAGACTCTACAGTTGGGAATAAAAGTTGCCAATGGTATACAAGTATTGGTCGATCACTCATTTTCACAGGACTGCATGTAATTCATATCTAACATAAATGATAATTCTATGTCTAATACAAATATTTTTACACGTCTTTTAATAATGAATACTTATTTAAAATGATTACAAAGAAATTCATCGATACTCTGTACAAATGTGAGCAATAGTAAGGTATGGCATACTATGAACCAAATCGGCACTCAAATACTATGTAGAGATATAGCGGGTCATTGATCCTTAAGTTAGACCACATTCAATGTTTACTTAGATTTTAAGTTACGATATGAGACAAAATGAATAGTTATTTCATTCAAATGTAAAATTCAAATAAACTTAGTTTTTACGGCAACTGAAATAAGGAAAAATATTTAGAATTATGTTATAATAATATGTCTATAATATGTGGCCATCGATAAGGTATTCAATATAATGTTTAAAACAGTTAATGAGATTAATTGCATCGAAATAAAGTTAAAGCATTTTTATGTCAAAACATATAGACATCCTTTGGCACAATATTTTCAAAATGCCTTCAAAGGCTTCTAAGAAAATACTAATTGTGTTGTATGTGTGGAGAGAGAGAGAGAGAGAGAGAGAGAGAGAGAGAGAGGCCAGAAAAAACCATTTATGAGAATGCGATCCAATTATAGATAAAAGGCGTGTAAGAGATGAACAGTAATTATAATAAACAACACAATCACTCGTTGTGTTCATAAAAACATCCAAATATTAAAGACTTAAGAAGGACTACAAGTAATGACTAATTATTATTACTACAAGAATAACGAAACAACACTTTAGGGCAAAACATAATAAAATATATTATATATTCCTATAATATCCTATTGTATAGCCTTTAGAAACGAGAAGGCAATGGGTTTTGTAGTGAAATAACACACCCTAACCAACACAACTGACCCAACCATCACATAACCGGAATTTTATACCAAAAAGATTGACAGCCATTACAACACATGAGATTTTTTATAATAAAAAGGCATATAAAAAGTCAATCATATCGTAGAGCTCTTTCAAGTACAACATATTCTCCAACTTTTTTCGTTATAAACACTTAATCAAAATTCAAACACAAAGAGCTCACAAACACAACCACTGAATAATTGGTGCTTTGAGTGAAAGATAAGGCAAATGCAAAGAAACCACATATTAATGCAAATAAAGTCAAAGTCAGTCCTTGAATCTTAACACTAGAACTATAGCCAAAAGGTTTCGTTTAGTGGACTTAAAATACATATTCGTTAAACAATTGTGTATTCAATGCTAAATCATTTACTATTAATGAGTCCTTACTTTTAGTGAATTCAAACATCAATTGTTGAAATATAGTTAGAAAAAAGTACTTTAAAAATGTTAATCACGTCTCGAAGAACACAATTCTGGGACTTTCCGTGACTGATATTCTTTGCACTGACACTCATATAATTATTTGCTTCACTAAAACTATAATATTGTTCAGTAATAATGGTCTGTATTTTACGATAGGATGTAATGAGAGTAAAGTAAGGGCTGAAGCAAAGGACTGGCAAATCAATCCCTTATCCCTTATGTCACTCTGAAGGCTGAAATCGGAGGAACGCCTAATGAAATGCAATTATCGCACAATGAAAATGAAGGAAAAAGCATTGATTTGATTAGATTTAAATAGTTGTTTAGCGTTTGGATACAGGAATCATGCGATGCGAATGCAAATGCTTATCGTTATGAGCCATCTCTATGTAATTTAGTGGTTATTAACAATTGCTGTATTAAATAATGTAAGTAATAAAAGTCAAAACTTTATTCAATAGGATATGCAATCTATGAGTTTTGACACTTTTCACCACACATTTGGTGTTTGCATTGAGAGCTAAAATTATGGCATATATTATATGAATAATACTTTGTAGATAAGAGAGCCGTAAGAGTGGCTCTAATCAGTAAAATAAAGTTAATCACAATATGTATAATCAAAGTATTAAATAATATATTAAAGAGAAAAACACAAAACAATGAAAGCAATGCTTACCACAAAGTTTAAAAGGCGTAAACAAAATCAGATCCAGATATTAGTCATACGATTCAACACTACTTATGGTTTCATTCAATCAAACAAAAAGACACCAAAAAACACAATCATTAGACGATTAGTTCGCAAATGAATTATTTAAACAGATTTGAAGACTAAAGACAACAATCGATGGAACAGAGTATGGGTTTTGTATCAGATGTGAGATCAGGTAATACTTTGTGATATTTGTGGTAATGAATAGGATATGAGGAGAAACTATGAGAACTTAAAACATGGACACAATTGGATGAATTGATTGGTTTGCTAGCAATTGATCATTTGGGATGAGAGGCGTCAGACAGACGCCACCACCGACTCGACAACGGGATGGTCTGTCACAGCAGACTCATGAGGAATAAGCAAACAGTTGTGGCAGTTGTGGGATAACATAATACAATCACTACAGTGTTGTGAGAGCTGTGAGTGTTGTGAAAGCAAACGCATAGAAAAGTAGTTTGAATACAAGTGGTGGCACACGAGTCGAGTACGGGAGTGGAGACTGTGGAGAGCACAGGCAGAGCACAGGCACAGGAGGCACAGGCAGGTGAGTGGAAATGCTTTCAAGCGTTACACAAGCCTTGTTGTGAAAGCACCAGGTGATACCATCACGTGGTACGCTTAGATCACAACTGGTCTGCCTTCCCATTGGCTGCCATCAACGGTAGGCTTGCATTCGCTTCACAGGTAATGCATTGATGGGGCAAAAAACGAGTTGAAATTGAGATGAAACCCTATTTTATACAATACGAGTACAACATTGCATACAAACTACAGTGTGTTCAACCATTAACGAGTGTTTTGATTTTATTATTACTCAAAAACTACAAAAGATATTTTAATCAAATCAATTGCAAATTAAAGATAAATGTTTGGCATTTAATAAAAAATATTTTTAAAATGGCCGCCATTTGCCGTAATCACGTGGTCGAGTCGGGAGCAAAAAACCTATTGATCGCTGCTCTA
>CAJPIZ010004059.1:0-10771 GCA_905368565.1 Medioppia subpectinata
AGGTTGATGTCTACTAGTATTAAATGATAGAGGTCTAACGTTTATAACTTTAGGTCTAGTGTCTGTGGTCTCGTTTATGGGATCTCTTTCTAATGGATTCTTTAAAAACGATTGAGTCGTATTAAGATTGTTAAGTTCAAGATTCTCGTCTTCTAGAACTGTATCAAATAGATTATAATAAGTTCGCACCGACCTTAATGGCGTCGATTGTGTTTGAGTCTCTTCCAACTCCTCTATCTGTTTAATTTGTTCGCTTGTTGTTGTTAACGTATGAGGGTTTGCTAGTGAAATATTTTCTCTGATTTTACGTAAATTATTTTGATAAGTTTCAGTAATATCAATATCAGTATTTAGCTGTAACCTGAGATTTTCTAGGTTAAAATCTAAATTATCATCAGTAAACTGATTGAGGGAAGACCCCTCGCTATGCAGGCTTAGCGTTGGCGATGCTTGCGAGTCTATTATATTATTTCCTGCTAAATTCGTATCTTCTAGGGCTACCGTTTCGTTTTCAAGATCTTCGTTATATAGAGACGCCGTAGTAGATTAATTTATAGATGGATTGTAAATCTACAACGATAAATAAGTACAACTTATTTATTAATAGAAATGATTTTAACTATCTAATAATATTGAAATAAATATTTACATAATTATACATATATACATTATTATTGGTTTTTTTTTGTTTTAAACTGCAAATTCAAAGCTTGGTCGACGTGTATTTTCAACAACAGCTGAAGTTGTGTTTAGTTTCACGCGACAGAATATTACATTTAATATTAGGATCACTACATTAACAATTGCAAGAATTAAAGTTTTACTCCTATAGGGAGGTTTAATCCTGTATTCAAAAACGAGGTTAATTTTCCTGCATGTTCTATCATGAAAGCATAGTTTTGGCTTAAGATGTTCGATTAAAATTTCTTTTGGGTTAATTTTTAAATATCGAGATTTAAACAATCTGACAGGTGGCTCGTTTTTATCCCATTGGTTTCCTATCTCGTTCACAATATTCCCGATGTCTATCAATCTTGCTGCCATTTTTTCTGTTATCATTCTTATCTCGACATTAGTATCCCTTTTATTTTTTATAGATCTAATCTCGTTACCTATTTGGAGTTTTCGTGTTANTAGTATCCCTTTTATTTTTTATAGATCTAATCTCGTTACCTATTTGGAGTTTTCGTGTTACCGAATTATTAAAAATTTCTCGCCTTATAATCATCACATCTTCTGGATTTCGACAGAATTTGTCTATGGGTTCTAAGAAATTAAAGCGAAATTCTTTTTCACAATTCAATATTTCCTTATCTGATGCATTAGCTAATTGTAATTCTTGGCAAATGTTATTGTAGGTAATCTCTATAGATATAAACTTCCGACATTCTAAT
The DNA here is from genome assembly GCA_905368565.1 of Medioppia subpectinata. NCBI lineage: Eukaryota > Metazoa > Arthropoda > Arachnida > Sarcoptiformes > Oppiidae > Medioppia > Medioppia subpectinata. The sequence continues at coordinate 1,395 of CAJPIZ010004059.1, forward strand.
TGAGGTGTTAGAATCATTATGCATAGCCATGTCATTGGCACGCTTAATCTATTTTCGGAATATTTAGAGCAACTTGGTCTATTAATTATATTGTTTTTATTTTTTGGTCTTTTTAGATTTGGGCTCATAATGTAATTTATTTTAGTAGTTGGAATATTTGCAATCGGCTCTTTTAAGTCTTTTGTTTCTTTAGTTTGTTTTTTGCGTTTTTTATTTTGTTTGAAGCACTTGGCTATTGCTATAAATAGCAGTACAACCATGGCAATACTTATGGAAATGATCATATATTGTTTAAATTTGGATGTTATAAATATAACATTAATTTTATCAAACTTGGTTTTTATTTTACTCACGGTTGAATAAAATTCGGTGGTCATGTTTTCAAAATATGTATAGTTAAAGGTAATATTGACAACCTGATTGAATTTAATATCATTTTTCATTTCTTCAAAAGAATCAATGTGATATTTATGTCCTTTATAATTAACTTTTCCCGTCGAGAATGTGGTTGTTTTATTCAGAATAAATACAGAGTTGGGGCAATTATACTCAACATTCTCAATGTTAATTACATTAAATGGACAGTACACATATACATAATTTGAATGAGTTTTAACTTGTACAAAGCCATCAATATCCATCACTTGATTTTGAATACAGGTACCTTCTGTCCAATTATATGTCATATTGGCTGGTATTACGGAGCAATTATTCAATAAAGAACCGACTATATCTTTATTTCTGTCCAATAAATGTTCATTGATGTCATATATACATTTATTTATTGGGTCTATAATGATTTTATCTGGACCTTTATACTTGAGACTACAGGTCAGTCCTGGGTATAGTTTTTGTGTATACAGAATAAATGAATTAGCTTTTATTTCTATAGCCTGTTTTTCAATATTTTTTAAATCAAATGTTATATCAATTTCTTTCTCCATCCTTATGTAATTACATTCAATAGGCTCAGCTAATTTCAAAGGGCAACCTTTACGTGTACCATCCCATTTTAACTTATATAGATTATAGGACACTAATTAAAATGGGTATCAGGTAAGTACACATTTAACATTATCAGCTAGAAAATTCCATTCATTGGCACTACGATTCAAGCTTTATTTAACAGTTTTCATGGGCATAGAGGATTGTATCTCGTTTATCATAGTTATTAACTTTTTTACTTCTTCACCTAACTTTGTTACTTGGCCTTGGATGTTATAAAAACTGGCTTGATATTTTGGGACTAAGGAAAGATACAGCCGTTCCGATAGTTCGTAAACTTGTAAATACCGAAAATTTAAAACATAGAGTCGTAGATTTAATAAATGTAACTGTTAACGGGTGCACCTTTGAGGATGACCCAAACCTACAACAATTGTTATGCCTCCTATGAGAAATGAAAGTCCAAAGTCTCGCTTTCTCCTCATGAGATTATATGGATGTGTTTTAGGCCAGGTATTTGATTTAAGACCAGTTATTTTGCTACGATTACTTCTAATAAATACATCATGGTCTTCTGTATATTCATCCTCAAAATACCTTCCATTCCTTATCCATACGCGATCTGCAAATTCATCTTCCATAGTTTTGTAATAAGGATTACATATTGAATAAAGCGGTTTTACAAAACTTTCTTCAAATAAATTATTACACCATTGGCGAAGCCCCTCTAACGGGATGTCACCAAATATCTCTTCATTTACTGTTAAGCAAGGAGACATATATTGGACTTTCATGTGGACTCTAGTCTGTCCATTTATCATAGGTTTGTCAGTAGCTATCCATAATACAGGATTTATTTTTGTGAATTCAATACATGAATTATTATATACAAAGAGATAGATACAAATAAATATAATTATCCCTTTCATTTTTACAGAGAATAATTTAGTATGGGATATTTCTAGTCAAGTGTCCCTAAATATTCATTTATTTTTTCTAAACTGTTTGTATTCATTTCGGGAAACACTTGGAGAATATATAGAAGTATTAATACACCAATTAGTATAAGTAGAAGTGAGAAATATACAATCCACATTGTGGAATTTAGTTTTATATTTTACAATATGCATGTAAGTGATTATAATTAAGTCATTCGCTAGCAAGCGTCTGCAATCAATCTGGTTAGAGGTACAGATCGGGCATCACTCAATATTTGTGCAAATATGGTGCCGATCTCGGTGGTGCCTCCATAATTGTCACGTGTAAAACCGCCCTCGTATAAAACGTACATAAATGATGTTTAATTACAGGGGTTAATTATGCAATTAGTTAGCGCGTGACTCAAACAATGAGCAACGGTTTTACTGTGAGTTCCCTTCACGCGAAGGGAACTCACAGTAAAACCGTTGCTCATTGTTTGAATCACGCGCTAACTAATTGCATAATTAACCCCGATAATTAAACATCATTTATGTACGTTTTATATGAGCCGGTTTTAGTCGTGACAATTATGGAGGCACCACCGAGATCGGCACCATATTTGCACAAATATTGAGTGATGCCCGATCTGTACCTCTAACCAGATTGATTGCAGACGCTTGCTAGCGATTGACTTAATTATAATCACTTATATGCATATTGTAAAATATAAAACTAAATTCCACAATGTGGATTGTATATTTCTCACTTCTACTTATACTAATTGGTGTATTAATACTTCTATATATTCTCCAAGTGTTTCCCGAAATGAATACAAACAGTTTAGAAAAAATAAATGAATATTTAGGGACACTTGACTAGAAATATCCCATACTAATTTATTCTCTGAAAAAATGAAAGGGATAATTATACTTGTTTGTATTTATCTTTTTGTATATAATAATTCATGTATTGAATTTACAAAAATAAATCCTGTATTATGGATAGCTACTGACAAACCTATGATAAGTGGACAGACTAGAGTCCACATGAAAGTCCAATATATGTCTCCTTGCTTAACAGTAAATGAAGAGATATTTGGTGACATCCCGTTAGAGGGGCTTCGCCAATGGTGTAATAATTTATTTGAGGAAAGTTTTGTGAAACCGCTATACTCAATATGTAATCCGTATTACAAAACTTTTGAGGATGAATTTGCAGATCGTGTGTGGATAAGGAATGGAAGGTATTTTGAGGATGAATACACAGAAGATGATGATGTATTCATTAGAAGCAATCGTAGTAAAATAACTGGTCTTAACTCAAAAGCCTGGCCTAAAACACATCCTTACAATCTCATGAGGAGAAAGCGAGATTTTGGACTTTCATTTCTCATAGGAGGCATTACGATTGTTGTAGGTCTGGCAGTAGGAGTTTCCACATGGGCAATTGTCAATGTAAATAATTTGGATGCTGAGATACAAAATTTAAAAGCCATAAATGTTCAAATGCTTGATAGCCTTGCCGACATAGAGAAGAATCAGGGTTTTATTCAAGCCAGTTTTTATAACATCCAAGGCCAAGTAACAAAGTTAGGTGAAGAAGTAAAAAAGTTAATAACTATGATAAATGAGATACAATCCTCTATGCCCATGAAAACTGTATTTATTTCGAACTTAGCATCACGGTTACTTACCTTAAAAGATCGACTATTACAATTTACACATGAATGGACTATGGGTAAAATTAATCACAGGATATTAGATATATTCAATTTTACCCTACCATGTGGTAAAGGTTGCCCTTTGAGATTAGCTGAGCCTATTGAATGTAATTACATAAGGATGGAGAAAGAAATTGATATAACATTTGATTTAAAAAATATTGAAAAACAGGCTATAGAAATAAAAGCTAACTCTTTTATTCTGTATACACAAAAACTATACCCAGGACTGACCTGTAGTCTCAAGTATAAGGGCCCAGATAAAATCATTATAGACCCAATAAATAAATGTATATACGACATCAATGAACATTTATTGGATAGAAATAAAGATATAGTCGGTTCTTTATTGAATAATTGCTCTGTAATACCAGCCAATATGACATATAATTGGACAGAAGGTACCTGTATTCAAAATCAAGTGATGGATATTGATGACTTTGTACAAGTTAAGACTCATTCAAATTATGTATATGTGTACTGTCCATTTAATGTAATTAACATTGAGAATGTTAAGTATAATTGCCCCAACTCTGTATTTATTCTGAATAAAACAACCACATTCTCGACAGGAAAAGTTAATTATAAAGGACATAAATATCACATAGATTCTTTTGAAGAAATGAAAAATGATATTAAATTTAATCAGGTTGTCAATATTACCTTTAACTATACATATTTTGAAAACATGACCACCGAATTTTATTCAACCGTGAGTAAAATTAAAACCAAGTTTGATAAAATTAATGTTATATTTATAACATCCAAAATCAAGCAATACATAATTATCTCTGTAATTATAGCCATAATTGTACTGCTATTTATAGGAATAGCAAAATGCTTCAAACAAAATAAAAAACGCAAAAAACAAACTGACTCAAAAGAACCTATTGTAAATCCACCAACAACTAAAATAAACTATATTATGAGCCCAAGTCTTAAAAGACCGAAAAATAAAAACAATATAATTAATAGACCAAGTTGCTCTAAATATTCCGAGAATAGATTAAGCGTGCCAATGACATGGCTATGCATAATGATTCTAACACCTCAATTAGAATGTCGGAAGTTTATATCTATAGAGATTACCTACAATAACATTTGCCAAGAATTACAATTAGCGAATGCATCAGATAAAGAAATATTGAATTGTGAAAAAGAATTTCGCTTTAATTTCTTAGAACCTATAGACAAATTCTGTCGAAATCCAGAAGATGTGATGATTATAAGGCGAGAAATTTTTAATAATTCGGTAACACGAAAACTCCAAATAGGTAACGAGATTAGACCTATAAAAAATAAAAGGGATACTAAATAGACAAATTCTGTCGAAATCCAGAAGATGTGATGATTATAAGGCGAGAAATTTTTAATAATTCGGTAACACGAAAACTCCAAATAGGTAACGAGATTAGATCTATAAAAAATAAAAGGGATACTAATGTCGAGATAAGAATGATAACAGAAAAAATGGCAGCAAGATTGATAGACATCGGGAATATTGTGAACGAGATAGGAAACCAATGGGATAAAAACGAGCCACCTGTCAGATTGTTTAAATCTCGATATTTAAAAATAAACCCAAAAGAAATTTTAATTGAACATCTTAAGCCAAAACTATGCTTTCATGATAGAACATGCAGGAAAATTAACCTCGTTTTTGAATACAGGATTAAACCTCCCTATAGGAGTAAAACTTTAATTCTTGCAATTGTTAATGTAGTAATCCTAATACTTAATGTAATATTCTGTCGCGTGAAACTAAACACAACTTCAACTGTTGTTGAGAATACACGTCGACCAAGTTTTGAATTTGCAGTTTAAAACAAAAACCAATAATAATGTATATATGTATAATTATGTAATTATTTATTCCAAAATTAGTAAATAGTTAAAATCATTAGTATTAATAAATAAGCCGTACTTATTTATCGTTATAGATTTTAAATCCATCTATAAATTAATCTACTACGGCGTCTCTATATAACGAAGATATTGAACACGAAACGGTAGCCCTAGAAGATACAAATTCAGTAATAGATAATATATTAAACGCACGAACATCGCCAACGCTAAGCCTACATAGCGAGGGTTCATCCCTCAATCAGTTTACTGATGATAATTTAGATTTTAATTTAGAAAATCTTAAATTGCAATTAACTGCTGACATTGAAATAAATGAGAATAATCAAAATAATTTACGTAAAATCAGAGAAAATCTTTCACTAGCAAACCCTCATTCATTAACAGCGACAAGCGAACAAATTAAACAAATTGAAGAGTTAGAAGAGACTCAAGCCCAGTCGACACCATTAAGGTCGGTGCGAACTTATTATAATTTATTTGATACAGTTCTAGAAGACGAAAATCTTGAACTTAACAGTCTTAATACGACTCAATCGTTTTTAAAGAATCCATTAGAAAGAGATCCCATAAACGAGACCACAGACACTAGACCTAAAGTTATAAACGTTAGACCTCTATCATTTAATACTAGTAGACATCAACCTAGTGTTATGGCTTAAGCTTTAAAATAAAAGGTACAGTCAGTGCATGAAGGCGCGAAAAAATACAAAAAGGGATAAAACCCCTCTTAAGTGGGCGTATCTGTGCAAAACCACTTTTTTTCCACTACAATATTTAAAAATAAAATTATATTGAAATATTAATTAATTAAGAAGATGTCATTTTCAAATCCCTTATGAGAATTATAATGATAATAAATGTGTCAAAAATAAATCTCTTTCCAGGGATTAAACACATAATTATATTGTTTTAAAAAACAATATAAAAAATCACTTAAATATTCACATAAAGTATATTTATATTTTTAATAATTTATATGTTTCTAATACTTAAATAACAATTTACAGACTTTTTATAATTTGACTATTTCTCATGTAATTCATTATTTTTTGTACAACATACAAATCCTCTTAGAAATCAATTTAAGCTTAGCTTTGAATTTCTATATTATATTAAAATTTGTTTTCCATTGAAATTACCGGTAATTAATTGGGATTTAAATTATATTGCAATAAAAGGAGAGAGAGAGAGAGAGAGCGAAATTGAAATATTATTTTATTTTATATACTATGAATTTATAGCCCATTGATTGTGAGTACAGTATATATTGGAAATAAAAATTAATTGCAAATATTGATAACAAAACTAAAAATTATATTTTTCAGCCAATAGTTCAGTCATGCAATAAAATCTATATACGAGAGAGAGAGAGAGAGAGAGAGAGAGAGACTAGGTGAGATTTTTTTAGTATCAAAACTAGAGTCAAATAAAAAAGTAATTTAAACACAACATAGCATATAAAATGTTATGCATATGAAAAGTATGTCAATTTAGAGTGTATGCCATGATTTGTCTTAATCAAAAACTCATTTCACACCATCCCTGTCCTCCCAGTCCTCCTCCGCACAGAGACTACCAGTGCTCACAATTGTGTGAAATCAAGATCTGATTGCATACATATATATCTGTACGATATGTTCAAATCATTTTACGCTATATTTTATTTTTATATACACTATAACTACACTCTGTATGTGTGTATTGTATATAATATAATACATTGACTTTACAATTGTCTCCTCATATACTCTATAAACGTTAGATATAGTGAACGTATTGTCACACCTGTACTCTTAAGTAAAACGTTAAAATTTCAATGTAAATAACAAACCAATATATTTACATGAGTAGTATATTACTTGTGATGACATGACATGTAGTTTATTTTGCTAGTAAAATATATGTCATATTACCTAAATAAATATGTGTTTGCACAAGTTGGTACATAATATAACTTTTATACATGTTAAAATGTAATCAACATATTTATAAGATAATTATTTTGATGTTACTATTGATTTAAAATCAATGAGGATAAAAATATGTGGCAATATTTATTCATTAAAATATATCATTATAAAAATGTCAAATATTCTTTTTAAAATATTCATCATAATCATTTCTTAACAATTTTAACAACACCTCTATTACATTGTGTTCTCTATTTGGACTCAAACTGTGAATTCAATTTAATTGATTACATTCTTGAGGCCTATAATCAAAGTGAACGCACATTTTTTTTATAAATTCATCGTGTGCTGAGAGCACAGGTAGTGTTCAATACATGCCTGTTATCTAATTTACTAGGAATTCACACAAACATATGATGATAAACGATGGGTGCGTTTAGAAAGTGAGAAACAGAGAGAGAGAAGAGAGAGAGAGAGAGAGAGAGAGATTAGTAGGAGAGAGAAATGACTACTGTGTGACCAACTGTTTAATGAGTGTCAGCCCAAGTGTGCCGTAAATATTTTATTTCACATGCGAGAGAACACCCACAATAAAATTGGGTTATTCATGGTGTAAATGGGGTGGTGTTTGAAACTAATTTAATTATTGAATAGTTTAATTATAACTATAAATGCAATAAATTATTTTTAAAAACTAGTAATTTTATATTAGATTTAAGTTTTGATTTTTAATGATTTCATTTATTAATTGTTTTCATTTATTGTATTATAATTACATTAATTGCCATGAGTTGGCGACCCCTACTATCGTGTAGTGTTGTATTGTTTTATTTGCGATGTTGTATTGTAAATGACAATTTTATGTCGCCTATCATGACTAACCCGGCGGAAAAATTAATGCCCTTTTACAATGATTGTTTATTACAGTTACGCGCTTGTAATCAAGCCTGTGTGATGTCAGTTTGTGTGATGTGATTATTATCTAGATTAAAAATTATTTATTTTAATTGCAACCCTCAACGACATATAAAATGTTTAGTTTTATTGTCTCTCTTTTAAGTCAAATAAATGGTTTATATTTTAGTAATTATGATATTATTATAAATTATAATTTTATTAAGCTAATATAATTGCACCTGGTGATAAATTCTTACAATATAACCATGTTATAAATTTTAATTAATAAATAGCCATAAAATTTTATTTTGATAAATTTTATTAGATTAATTATTGTTAAGTTATATTTTGAATATAATTAAATTAATTTAATAAAATTATGTGTGTATTTAATTCATAAAATTAATTATAAAAAATTATTTACTCTATAAAAACAACAATGTATAATATAATAAATAACATTATTAACCATGATATAATTTAAATAGTTAATTTTAAAAATATAGCAAACCTAATGATAAATAGCAAAAAACTAACTATAAAGCTAGATGATAATATCGTTACACTTTAGCTCGATAGGCAACAATAATGATAACTAAAATGAGCCCGATGAACCAAACAATCCAATAGAAGACAAACAAGGTCATTCGCCAATGTATCCAGCGCAATTCTTTGAGCAACTCGGCGGGTGTGCCGTATTGATGGTACTGACGCTCATAAGTATTATAATAATATTTCTCTTCAGCATCATTATTCTGGGCCATTAGTCTAGTATAGTATTGATTAGCATAGTTGGCATTGAGACTCTGACCCTGGGCCATACTGCCCCGGCCCGACCCGGCAACATAGCCCGTTCTAGCGTTCCCATCCGCGTCCATTCCCGGCGCGTACCCCGACCCGTATCCCGACCCATACCCACTATTATACTGATCGTACCCACCCTGACCCGTCGTACCGGCCATCACGACCTCGATGTCGCACTTTCTAACCGTTTTGTTATTGCTATTCACGTAACAGTCAATGGGTGTCGGCTGTTGTTTGATGTAGTGATTGGCGCCGTTGGGTGTGGTGAGGGTTAGCGCCGGTCGTCGGCCGCCATCGTCCACATTCAATGTGTA
>CAJPIZ010004061.1:0-10769 GCA_905368565.1 Medioppia subpectinata
TACACCCAAACACCTCTTCAATGCATTCCCGAAACCAAACAAATTAATTGTCTTTGAATTGGAAAATACGGCAAACGATAGAAGCGTTCAATTCGTTAAACAAAGTGTTTTGAATGCAACCACTCCTCACAAATACAGTCTACCCCCGGTTTTGACACCCGCGATTTTAACAGATTTCGGTTTAACATAAGTTCTCGTTAGCCCGGGCTATGCATACTATAATGTTAACTGAATCCGGTTTTAACAGATTATTTTAACAGATTTCGATTTTGACAGCCAATTCTCTATTTGTCTATAGCATAAACAATGTTTCAATTTTAACACATTGAATACTAAAAGAACTTATTTGGTAATAATTGTTATTTTTATAGTATTTTTACCAAATAATAGACTATAAAACTTAGAAAAGGTCTTACTTTAGAAGTAATTAAAAAAATACTAAATTAAATAACTTAACTGTTATTTTCATGGCCAAATCAATATAAAGCCATTTTCGATATATTATATTGATTTAACTTAATTAAAGTTAAAAGAATTTTGAAATACAGTTTAAACTTTAAAGTTTAATTAAAAAACTTTAAATAATACATTTTATAAAAGGGTTTTGAAGTAAAGTTTAAAGAAAATACAACATATTTTCACTTTTATTTTATAAATAAAGTGATAAAATCTAATTTGTTGACAAAACAATCAACATTGTATTGTAATACTAATTGTTATTAATATCTCATCATTTATTTTCATTTATAGTTTTTGAAGCCCAAATCGCATTGAGTTTACTTATGTTTTAATAGTCTATTAATTATAATTAAGATTAAAGTTGTGTCAGATTTTTGAATGTAATCTCAATGAGAGAATACAATTAATGATAATTAAGTTTTTATTGAATTGTCGTTTCTGTGTCAATACATATGACACCAATTACTAGCAATTAATCTAATCTATAAAATAGGTTTTAAAAGTTTATTAATTCGTGAGAATTAAATAAATGTTTAGCTCTTTGACCAGTTATTTATTGTTTTATAAAGCTTATAGACAATTAACTAAATAATTTTTATAACGTTAATTTATAATTTAAGCTTGTAACTTTATTTAAATTGATATTTATACTAAACTTGTAACTAGTATTTAATCACTAAATGACATCGGTCTGATCAACAATTTTAAGCTTTTATTAGATTATAAAAATAAATATTGCCTATTATTGTTACAATGAAATAATAAATGTTTGATATTATATGAAATATACACAATCTATTTGTAAAGACAATGTTATACAGTAAACTACGAACCAAACCATCAATTTATATCAATAAATTTATTACCATTAATTGCAGGAAACCTTTTGTAAACCACTTATTTTTATGACATTTATATAAAATAAATTATTTTAAATAATATATTTTTAAGACATTTAAAAACATTGAAAATTCAATTGAAATTAATTTAAATCGTTTGATAATTTGTTTATAAACTAAATAAAGTAGGAAATGACACTCATGTTTAAACAAGAAACTATGAAATCTCTCAATACGATTAATTACAGGAATATTATAATTTAATAAATTATTATAATTGTAAAAACTGGATTATACTAAAAATGGCACAAAATATACAACGGATAAAATTTATGTAATTTTTATTGATTTTATTTATCAATGAATTGTATATAAATAATGTTTATAAAGCATTGGTTACCATTTAAAACAAACAAATGATTAATTAATCTAACATTTGATTCACTCAATAGATATGATTAGCATTTGTATATACATTTAGGAAGTATTATAAGTGCTTTAATTTATTAAATATTAATTTAGGATTTTATATAAACAACTAATTTATAATAATCACTATGATATTTTATCTACTGTGTGTTTGAATCAATAATTAGTGATCTATTTCTAATACTATCAATTCCAGAAAGGTTGTTATGATACAGGTGCTTTTTATGTTTTAAAATAATTGAACAAAGCATATACTGTTTTGTTTGAGTTTAACAATAAAATCCTTAAATTTTGTTAGTTTAGTATTAATTGTTAAATGAAAAAAATTAATGTAATGCTGTGTAAAGAGGGATAAATCAAAAATATAAATTTATTGCATAATAAGTGATAATTATTCAATTAAATGAATCATGAAGTCTTTATTAATAATCATATTCTTGGTCTCGACTTTGATTTATGTAAAAAATAAATATTTTTTTATTTGACATATATTTCTAGAAATGTTATATTAAATGTAGAGTGCGATCGGATCTGTCGGTCAATTCACCATCGATTCAAATACGAATCAATTCATCAAAGATGGCCAACCATTCCGTTACGTCTCGGGAGCTCTTCACTACTTCAAAGTGCCGGCAGTTCTTTGGTTGGATCGGATGGTCAAGTATAAGATGGCGGGACTTAATGTCATACAAACGTATTTCCTTATATCCAAAAACTTTTCAAACAAATTGATGTAAAAACTATAGTTTACCTTATATTTTGACAGCTATATTGAGTGGACATTTCATGAGCCCGAAGAGGGAGTCTTTCGCTTTGATGGCGACTACGATATCATTAAATACTTACAAACGGCTCACGATTTGGGGCTTTTGGTTAACCTGAGGACCGGTCCGTATATCGACGCGGAGAGGGATTTGGTATTATTTCTTAAACCTTATAAATGAAACAAAATTAATTTGAATACAATAATTGTAGTAAATTATATAATTACTATAAATAGGGAGGACTTCCGTATTGGCTGTTGTCTAAGAACCCAAACATGAAATTAAGGACATCTGATCCGACATATTTGTCAGCTGTGGACAAATGGTTTTCACTATTGTTACCAAAGTTGGCGCCCATGTTATACATAAACGGCGGACCCGTTATTATGGTTCAGATAGAGAATGAATACGGAAGTTATAACGCCTGTGACTTTGAATACGTCGACCATTTGAGGGACTTTCATATCAAACACTTCGGCCGTAAAGTCCAACTCTTCACTACCGATGGAAACGCCGACTATTTTCTAAAGTGTGGCAAAATAGACGGTGTGTTCGCAACCATCGACTTCGGCCCCGGCAGTGATATTGTCCAGTCGTTTGCGGCCCAACGCGCGCACCAACAGTTTGGTCCGTACGTCAACTCCGAGTACTACACGGGTTGGATAGACCACTGGGAAGAGCCCCACTCAACAGTTGGTTCAGCACAGGTGGCCTACACTTTGGATAAGATGTTGGCTTTTAATGCTTCCCTCAATCTGTAATTGCCATTGAATTCCCTTTGGTTTAACGTAAAATATAGATAGTGTTGTTTCTCTGTAAATAGTTATCCTCTTTGTGGGGGCACGAGCTTCGGGTTTGGCGCCGGCGCTAATCAGGGCGATGGCGGACAATATATCCCATGTATTACTAGTTATGATTTTAACGCTCCGCTCACCGAATCAGGAGACCCGACACAGAAGTACTTCGATGTCCGCAAAGTTATCGGAAAAGTGAATCAATTTTGCAATTATGCTTCAATGTATGAGAATATTAAAATGTGTCATTATGTTTAGTACTTACCCCTCCCTAACGGCACATTACCGGCACCGGCGCCTAAAATGGAGACTAAACCCATTGTTATGAAACCAGTGCTTAATATATACGATATTATCAAATCTCAAACATTCATTGAGTCAACACTTCCCCTGACTTTCGAAGAATTGCGAGTTAGAGACGGGTTTATACTCTACTCCACAAACATTACATTCATTCCTTCAGATCCGGCAGTTTTGACGGTTAAAGGACTTAAAGATAGGGCTCAAGTGTTTGTTAATAAAGTATATAATAGTCTACAAGTAGTGAAAAGTTAATTAATAAATTAGTGAATTAATTTGCAGAAATATGCGGGAACTTTAAGTCGGACTCGAAATTTGTTTACAATAGGCTTGGATATAGAGTTTGGATCACAACTGGATTTGTTGGTCGAAAATCAGGGAAGACTTTGTTATGGAAATGTTTTCGGAGAATCAAAGGTTTTTGATTTAATTAATGTTAAAGCTATGAATATAGTTTTCTATAAATTTACTAACTTAAGAATTTGTTAACTTAAAGGGCATTACATCTAACGTGACAATAGGTCCGCAACTTTTAAAGAATTGGAAACATTATTTGTTATTCAAGAATTGGACCGAAAGTGTGGCATATATTCAGTATTATTCAGATATTTATTCTTCAAATCAATTGCCGATCAAAAAGAGTTCATTTGAAAGGATTCCTGGATTTTATTTCTCTGAGTTTGTGTTGTCTGACAATAAGGACTACCCTTTGGATACATTCCTACGTTTGGACGGTTGGCGTAAAGGACTGGCATTTCTCAATGGTTTCAATTTAGGCCGTTATTGGACTGTTGGCCCACAACTCACTCTCTATACACCCAAACACCTCTTCAATGCATTCCCGAAACCAAACAAATTAATTGTCTTTGAATTGGAAAATACGGCAAACGATAGAAGCGTTCAATTCGTTAAACAAAGTGTTTTGAATGCAACCACTCCTTATGATTAAGCATTTTATTGTTTAAATGACAATTAAAATTAATCATAAAATGCATTTAAAAAATTAAGTTTATCATTTATAAAATTAAAATTTGTAATCAGTGTTTTTTGTACTATTTAATCATCGATTAGCTCAGACAATGATTAGCTCAAACCTGTTATTATTATATAAATGATTTAATGCAAATTATGGGTAGTTTATTAATAGTGTTTAATGCATTCAAATGATTGACAGATGTCTGTACACCAGTTGTGAATGCGATTTAAAGCTTATTAAACATTTATCTGATAGTGAGGTGAGGAATGGATCGCTCGGATGGTGTGATTCCTGTGATTACCAGAAATTGTGATTTTATTTAACGATCAAAGAGAAGGCATTTCTCTATACATCTAATATTAATTCCTGTAATAGTTTTGTAAAAGGTTTTGAGAGTAATAGCAATACAAACCATACATTCTATTCATGTTTGACTTGTTTTGAGATGAGATTTCTGTGATTTACAGGTATTTTACATACAATTAATTTCTCAAATATTTATAAATCAAACCATATTTTTGATTTATAAATGATTTAATATTCATGCATTAATTACTTATGAATAATGTTTGCTTTAGCCAAAGATTACACGGAGACTGAATTGACAATATTTTGTCGAATAAAGCAAAAATATTTACGAATTGATTTACAGTAGTATTAAAATGCAAATTGAAAAAAATGTTGACTCAAATTGTAATTTCGCTATTATTTATAATTCCATTGATCTGTGGACAAGATGACCCGGCTGTAGGTTTGTATTTAATTATTTGCACAAAGTTTTAAGTCGTGTTCAGTAGAGTGATGTGATTTGTATTCTTGTGACAAAACCTGCGAATGGCCACAAACGCCCCACATTTTTAACCATTTAAAGCCACTTTTTAACTAACATTGATAGTAAATACAGAACTTGTTTTCATAAGAGTAATGCTATTCTGAATTAATTCTGAATTCACCAGAATTATAATGCTATAAGACGTATGCTAGTGGTTATAAATATGGCCATAACTCGGATGTTTGTTGCCATTCGCTGGTTATATTTCCGGAATACAAATCTACTTAACTGTACTCATCGCCGATATATTACTGATCAGAATCAGTTATACAGTTTACTTATAAAATATGTTACAGAGAAGCACATTGTGTTCCATAGGCTCCAAATAAGTTCCAAAATGAACTGTTATTCATATAAGTTATTTGTGACCAAGGTAGTTAACCAAACCTATTTGCTTGTTGCACAGACCCCGCGCCCCTATTGGTGGGGGCGGCAGAGAAAGGAGTGGCCGATTATTTTAAGCGCTTCGCTAATACACTAAAAGGTGTTAATTTTGCGGCCAAAGAAATACAACCGTTTTGTGATATAAGCGGTCGTGTGATTAACGGCGATCTCATTAAAGAGCAATGGAAACAATTGAATGATATGAAGGTTCGGTTAGACATGGCGTGGAAGCGCTTCGACGACGGCTGGAACCGATTGATCAGAGATAAGGATCTGTTGGTCAAAGAGAAGGAGTGGTTCACTAAAGACAAACTCATGTTAGAGAAGGAGAAGGAGTGGTTCGAGAAGGAAAAGCTGCGAAACAGAAACCAACTTCTTCTCGATCGCCAACTTTCTGAACAACTGCTCAATACATGTCTTAACGACAAACACAAACTTGAGATTGAATTGAAAAAATCTAAAACGCTTTCACTTTTTTAATTCTCATTACTTTTTATAATTTATTTTATTAAATAAAAACTTTCAATTATTTTTTATTTTTCGATTGAAATTCATTTGAATTGCAAAATACGGCAAACCATAGAAGCTGTTAAACAAAGTGATTTGAATGCAACCAAACTTTACGTCTAATCACGTAATTGTTTTACTGGTATTTAAATATGTTGTTTAAATAATAATATTTGTTTCAATTAAATGTGTTATTTCAAGAGTTATTATAAATATTTAATAGCTTAAGATACTGAAGTGCTTTAATTAATTATTTATTATTTATTTTATTATATCATCATCAAGGTACAAAATGGTTGATTGTATAAAGGTTCAATGTTTGATTGATAGAATGATTGGCGAATTTAAAACCGAAACAATTGGTTAAACTACAGTATATTTCACTAATAATTATCAGTAAATAACACTTTTATTCATACTTTTTATGATTTTTAAATTGCTAACTCATTTCAAGCATTTATAATCAATACTTTAGTTTAATGTATATTTAATCACATTATTATTATTAGATTAAACTATTGTTTTGAAAAGTTATTGACTTTAAACTATAGAAATGATTATATTTGCAAATTTCTGAACAATTCGTATTTTGTATGACTTTTTGACGATTTAGGTCTAAATTGATTAAATGTTTAAGTATTTTGTTTTTGTCAAAATTATATCGAATTTTCTCTCATTTCTGTTATCAATTTATTTTTCATTTACATTTACATTAAACAAATCCGACATTCAATTCAAAAACTCATTACCACTGATGGCCTACTGTTTAGATAAACTTATGGTTTGTTTTTCATGAGAAGTGAATTGTAATTTTTTAAATAATTTTTATTTATTACATGTACTGATTAAATATAACAATTGGTTATATAATCGATATAACAAAAGAACATTTAGTATAAAAACTAATATAATATAACAAATGCAATGCATTTATTCAATTGATAAATAAATTGTAAATTGTGTGTAAATAAATGTTTATTTATTAATAATGAAACTTTTAATACAATTATTTTTCGCAACGATTCTGTTTTATGTGAGAAATGAATGAAAATATAAATAAAAATCGCGATTTAAATGTTAAATTGAATGAATAATATATTTCTACTTTTAATAAATACAGAAATGTTGCGAAAGTATCCGTGAATTCACAATAGACTACAATCATAACCAATTCCTAAAGGATGGCCAACCGTTTCGTTATGTCTCCGGATCTATACATTACTTCCGAGTGCCGGAGGTTTTATGGACTGACCGTCTGATCAAAGCAAAACAGGCCGGACTTAATGCCATACAAACGTATTCATTATATAATTATGACTTTCACTTCAAAATCAATAAATCAATTAATTGTGTATTTAATAGTTATGTCGAATGGAATTCACACGAACCGGAGGAAGGGTTCTATCGGTTCGATGGCGACAATGATTTGATAAAATTTTTGAAAACAGCCAACGATTTGGGATTACTTGTTATACTAAGAACCGGACCCTTTATCGACGCCGAGAGAGACTTTGTATGCGTTTAATAATATTTATATTTTTAAATTTACCATCAGTTGTGAAGCAATAGTAGGTTAAATATGTTTAAAATACTGTCACAACAATGATAGGGAGGCCTTCCGTATTGGCTTCTGTCGAAGAACCCGGACATGAAATTAAGATCATCTGATCCGTCATACCTGGAAGTGGTGGACAAATGGTATTCCGTGTTATTACCAAAAGTGGTGCCAATGCTGTACCGAAACGGCGGACCCGTTATTATGGTTCAGATTGAGAACGAATACGGAAGTTATAAGGCATGCGATTATGAATACACCTCTCATTTGCGAGATCTTCATCTCAAGTACTTCGGCAACAGTTCTGTCCAACTCTTCACCACTGATGGCGACGGCGACGGGTATTTCAAATGCGGCAAAATAGACGGCGTGTTCGCCACCGTTGACTTCGGGCCGGGAAGTGATGTGAGCAAAGCGTTTCACATACAGCACCGGCACCAACAGTACGGACCGTCCGTCAACTCCGAGTACTACACGGGTTGGCTCGACCACTGGGAAATGCCTCACCAGAATGTGTCCACCACTGCCGTCATTAAAACTCTTGACGCTATGCTAGCCTTCAACGCGTCCGTCAATCTGTATGTCTTTGTTTTAATTTTAGATTTGCTACAAATATTAAACATTAATTATTTGGTTTGGTTTTGACAGCTATATGTTTCACGGGGGGACCAGCTATGGGTTCGGCGCCGGCACCAGCACTCAGGACAACGACGGTATAGTCCCCTGTCCTACAAGTTATGATTACGACGCGCCCCTCAATGAGGCCGGAGATCCCACTGAGAAGTACTTTGCCATCAGAACAACCATTGCTAAAGTGAGTGATATTTGAGTCCAGAAAATGTTAAAGAAATACAATGTGATTGTAATTAATATGATTTTAATAAAACACAAGTACTTTCCGCTCATTAACGGCACACTTCCGAAACCGGCGCCCAAAATGAACACAAAACCAATTATTATGACACCAGTTCTCAACATATATGATGTAATCTCCAGTCAAACACCCATTGAGTCGACACTTCCCCTGACTTTCGAAGAATTGCGAATTAGAGACGGGTTTATACTCTACTCCACAAACATTACATTCATTCCTTCAGATCCGGCAGTTTTGACGGTTAAAGGACTTAAAGATAGGGCTCAAGTGTTTGTTAATAAAGTAAATACGGTACTTGTTTAAGAAAATATAAACTTTTATTTAAATAACTTTTTATTAACAGAAGTATGCGGGAACTTTGAGTCGGACTCAAAATCTATATGAAATAGGTTTGGATATAGAGTTTGGATCACAACTGGATTTATTGGTCGAAAATCAGGGAAGACTTTGTTATGGAAACACAATCAATGAACTGAAAGTATTCTTAATATTATATTTAAATCAATGAATTTATTGATTCAACAATTTACATTTGTTTTAACCTAAAAGGGAATCACATCTAACGTGACAATAGGTCCCAATGTATTAGAGGATTGGAGACATTATTTGATGTTTAAGAATTGGTCCCAAAGTATATCTCAAATCCAAGAATATTCTGATTTCTATTCTTCGGTTCAAATGAACGCAAACAAAAAGAGTTCATTTGAAAGGATTCCTGCCTTTTATAGCTCTGAGTTTGTGTTGTCTGACAATAAGGACTACCCTTTGGATACATTTCTACGTTTGGACGGTTGGCGTAAAGGACTGGCATTTCTCAATGGTTTCAATTTAGGCCGTTATTGGACTGTTGGCCCACAACTCACTCTCTATACACCCAAACACCTCTTCAATGCATTCCCGAAACCAAACAAATTAATTGTCTTTGAATTGGAAAATACGGCAAACGATAGAAGCGTTCAATTTGTTAAACAAAATGTTTTGAATGCAACCACTCCTTATGATTAAGCATAGAAATGTTTTGATGATAATTAAAATTAATCATAAAATACATTAAAAATAAAGAAATTTTATTATTTGTAATATTAACACTTTATTTAACCTTTACTTAAGGATTACAGGGAGACTTTATTGACAACATTTTGTGGATTAAAGTAAAAATATTTACGATTAGGATTAGGATTAGAATAAAGACAGAACTCGAATATCAGGGAAATAATATTTTTGTGAACATTTGATTGGAATTTTACATTTATTATTTTGATGATTTCATTATTTTAAAGTATACCAAATAAAATGTTGATTAAAATTACAATCTTGTTGTTAATTATAATTCAAATGATTTGTGGAAAAGATTTATTAATAATAATAGGTTTGTATTTAAAATTTAAATTAATATAATTAATAAATTAATATTATGTTACAAAACTGATAACAGAAACAAAAAATAGATAAAAGTATTTTATCTTTAGTTTTAAACTTTAATATAAAAAAGATTAACATTTTTTTGACATAAATTTGAATGTTTTTTAAATTATCGATAATATATAGACTCACAATCACTTACAATCATAACATAGTTATATTCACGACTGATATTAATTAAAATTATTTTTTAATATTTTATTTTAGCGTTTTATAAATTTTTACAATGAATTTTTTAATTGTTTTTATATTTTTAATTCATATTTACAACGTTAAAGACACGGAGAGTGTGCTCAACAAAGACAATCACAAACACAATTCACACGACGAGAAACCCGATGGTAAGTTTTAAAATATATATTGCATAAATCATTTTATAAATTTTATTAACAAAATAGTGTTTTTCATAAAATACACTCAAACCGTGTAATTATGTACTAATAGTAGAATTACAGACACTATTGTCAGACAAAACAGAGTTTCGTTTTTTTAGGCAAAAGTTTGTCGAAATTGAAGACAACTTTATTATTCTCTTTGTCTTTGTTTGCTCTGAATCTCGAGTTTCCGATCTTATAAATGATGACAAACAGAGTCAACACAACCACTGTTGACACCAATCCTATCAACACTGCCT
>CAJPIZ010004064.1:0-10764 GCA_905368565.1 Medioppia subpectinata
CAAAATAATTCCGACTCATACATTTTAAAAATCTCGTGTATAAAAGTATTTGACCGATCTTTATAAAACTTGGATTCTGGTGCCTAAGAATGTAAACTTAAATTATGAAACCAATTTCATAATTCTAGCTACACTACAAAATAGGTAGTCTAATAGGTTTCCAATTCTCCTAATATAACAAATATTGGACGAGAGGATAAGTTATGCGAAAATCTTTCTTCGTTGACTTTGACTAACAATAACTTTTGTTTGTATTGTATGATTCAATTGATTCAAACTCTATTCAATACTTTAATTTATTAGCTTCAATTATATGCCACAAAATTAATATAATTATATCAAGAAGTAGTGTTGCCACATGAAACAAACCATAGCGAAAACATAAAAATTGTTAGTCAATTTAAATTTTAGCATCAAATGACTACTTAATAGCTTAATCTAAACAATACTAGAAACGTAATCGATGAATTGGTTATCAACCTATTCAGTGAATTGTTTAAAATGTTAAAATTTAAAGGTTATGACCTCTAAGTAAGGTCCCGATTGAGTCTACCCCGACATGTGGACAATCATATGCCAGAAGACTGGGGTGAGTCCGATCAAAGACTTTCAAATATGGAATTGTTGGTCAACTAAGGCTTAACAAAAACAACCATTTATGACCAATTAAAAGTGACCAGGAACGGGCCCCGAGCAAATATTTTGGAATATGT
The DNA here is from genome assembly GCA_905368565.1 of Medioppia subpectinata. Taxonomy (NCBI): domain Eukaryota; kingdom Metazoa; phylum Arthropoda; class Arachnida; order Sarcoptiformes; family Oppiidae; genus Medioppia; species Medioppia subpectinata. The sequence continues at coordinate 714 of CAJPIZ010004064.1, forward strand.
CCAAAATATGGCTATTTTGGCCTATTTTTTTAAAATTACCTTAAAAAAGATATATGGGTTTGGGCGAGTATTTCTCTAATATAGATCAGAATCTTCAGTTATTGCTCTATAAGATTGGCTATTATATCACACTCTGTAATCATGTCTTAGTGGTAAACATGTCAAAACAAAAGTAGTGGTCAAAATATACCTTGCTTACTTCTTTGACTCTCAGGGCAGCCATTTTTATTTTGAAAATATTGAATCCCTCCTCAAATGAAGATCAATAGTTGCCAAAAATGATGGCCGATATATAATCTGAATTACTATTTTAGTTATTAATAAAAAATAATTTTCATTTTACCCTGAGATTTTCGCACTACTTTCCCTCATACCCAATATAATAGTCAATTGATACAAAATTATGTTATATTAGAAAATTTATTTTAATTAGTAAATTAAAAAGCAAAAGACCAATTATTCAATAATTAAAATTATTTTTATTAAAGTATTAAAAACTTAAAAACGATAAAAGTCTTATAAGCAATTTATAAGCATGTTATTTTAATCAAATTCAAAATAATGGTTGTAAATGGCATATAAACATTAATTACTTAATCATTATAATCGGTTGAATTCAAGCGTTAAATCTAATGACAATAACTTAAAAATATTTACAGTATAAATAAATGTTATATGTCTATAACCTAATGTTATAAGTTATAATGTTATAAGTTTATAGTCTATAACAATAAAAATTATTAAGTAATTAATTTTTATTTAAATCATTAGTAAACAATTGCAAATATTTGATAAATTTGATGCTTTAATAATTAAGTTTAAGCTTAAACAAAATAAATAAAAAATTGTGTTTTAAAAACAATTTTTAAAAAATATTTTTAGCAGTCAACTAAACTTAATAATTGGTTGGTTGAAATTTGAATAATAGTTATATAATTTGTTTTTATAACCAATATATAACAAATATAAATCAAATTAAAATTTATTTATTTCAATAATAGAAATGTAAGTAATTTCATATAAATATGTTAATTTTTTAAAACAATATAACTATCATTTATTTAATTTGATCATGGTCGGAGAACATTTTCCTTGAACCACCTGTTATTATCTCCCACAATATTACCTTGTGGCTTATAACTGCATACCACGTACGTTTCAAACCACTGTCCACCCCGTCCGGCGCAACGAGCACAGCCCACACCCGTTGTGCCTTTCCAAACAAGCTGGGTGAAATGGCCCGTAGCGCTAGAAAATCCAGTATGGTCGTAATCGTACTTTGATACTTCGTTGTACCTTGATTGTAAAATTAGTTAGTTTAGTTAACTAATATAATGCGCTTAATTAATCAAATTACCATGAATTAACAGCTTGACCGCAACTACCCGTAACATCGGCAGAGTTACCGCCCCAATACAAGTTTTCTCCGTAGCCCTTAAGCCCCGCGTGGCCGTGACTTAAGCCCTCGTATTGCGAGATCAATTGGCACCGGGACTTGGCGTAATTAACAGCCTAGGTCAAATTTGAATATATTTATATTTAAATCTTTATATTATTTGCACTTACAAGAATATTTTTATTTACTAATAATAATTTGTCTTATCATTATTTTTATGTAAAAATGTAGTACAGTATAATTTACTTACATCATGATCAAGGTGAAATCCTGGCGCGTGGTGTCTAGCTCTCAAATCATTACTGGTTTTCAGGCAATCGTTTTGAAAATTATCGTCAGTTCTGTCGGGCATTGAATTTCTAGCAAAACATACTATAAATAAAATAAAACAAATAATAATTAAATAAATTAAATTAATTAAAATAAACTAGAACTAAATAAATTGGAAGTAAATTAAACTTAAAATTACTTGTAATGTAAATCATGAAAACGACCACAACTCTAGAATCCATATTAAAATAATACAATTATTACAACAAATAATAGTAAATTAAAACTAATAATAGTAAATCGGAGTTTATATAGCAAACAAAAATTATATCATTATCAATTCATTAACCAATAATTTATTACATTCTCCACAAAAAAACAATGCTTTACCACATGTTTCAACTAGTCACTTTTTATCAAACAATAAATGCGCGATTAATTATCTTGTTTTAATTATCAATCGTTATGGTGATACAGTAAAACACCCGGTACAATATAATGTTGTTTATTTATTACTTATTTACATTATAAATAACATTTATTGATATTTTGTTTATTATAAATAGTGTAATAATTAAATCACCAGGATGTCTATGAATCAGACTATTTACTGATAAATTAAATCATAACCAAACATATTGCTAATGTACTAATTTAGTTATAAATGCTATATTAGTAATATCTATAACTTTGATACCGGGATACAGAAAATTATTACCTTTTACAGAAAATTATGCCATAAGAATCAAGTTTATAAATACACGTTACTTTATTTGTTCAATAAAATTATATTTGCCTAAAAAGTAATTTTAAGTCAATTTAAATATTTACTGTTTGTTTAGCTGTATTTTATATTAAATTATATAAAAATAGTGTTTGTTAAATATTTAATATAATAGAAAAATTAGAGTTAATTACGTTGATCATTTAATTATTAGTTATGTGGCTTTTAATAATTATTTTCATAAACAAAATAAATTAATTAAAATGCCCTTACAAATCTTCCAGTTCAAAAAATAATTAAATATCTATTTAACAATCATGTTTATTATAAATATGTTTAAGCAATTACGTCATTTACATCTAAATTATAAAAATATAAGTTTAGATGTTGAAATATTAAATTATGAACAACATGATGTACCAAGTTCAAGTCAATGTACAATACAATTAGCGCATAAAATATTACACACGTAGATTAAAATTGTATAATTAATCAGAATTTACAAATGTGCAATGATTTTCGAAAAAATACTTTGACAAATTTATAAACTTATTTTTTATTTTATGATATATTAAATCGGTTTTAAGAATAATATAGAATGAAATAATTATTATTTAGATAATAATTGTTATAATATAATAAAAATTTCTATATCTGGTATAAATCAACTTTAAAATTTTTTAAATAATTAAGATCATAATAAAGATATATCAAACAACTATAATAAAAAGTCAATAAATAGAATCACAAACTATGGCCTCAACACATTTTGCTGAAACTGTCCTTGCACATTGCCTGATGGGAAAAATTCGCATATCACATAAGTTTCAAAAAACTGACTACCCGACTGCATGCCACCACACCGGGCACAGCCCACACTACTCGTATTGATCCAGACCAGCTCAGTAAAATGACCAGTATTAGACGTAAAACCCGGATTATTAAAATCATACACGGACTGTTCAGCATACCTTAATAATTTTTGAGAAATAAAGCTTTATATAAACAGCTAGTATAAAAAAAGTATTTTTTATGTTACCAATTCCTAACTGCCTGTGTACAATCGACGGGGTTGTTTTGGGTATTTTCTGACCAGAATATGTTTTCACCAAAACTCGTGAGCCCGTTGTGGCCGCGGGTTAGCGCCGCTGACTGTGAAATCAAATTGCATCGACACTGTGCGTAGTTAATTGCCTAGATCAATTTATAATAAAGTTGTCTATTTTTAAACACAAGGCACTTTTAATTTAATGACAACCTACAGCTTGGCTAGTAGTGACTGCTGGTGCGTGATTTAATGCTCGATCTTGGTTGATCTGAATGAGACAGGTCGCTTGGAAGCCAGCCGTGGTTACATCCGGGAATGCGCTCCTTGAAGCATTAATGATTATGTTGATTTATAATCAATTTTAAATCATATAAAATTAGTAAAATCATTGTATATCTATATGTATGCCCCAATTTAATTCAAGTAAACTGTATCAATTATATTGCCATTACACTTAACTAACTTGCATCATCAAATTAATTATACAGTAATATTTGTTTTAACAATATAAATATCTTCATGATACATTTACAGACCTTGAAGCTGGAGCCTCGCCGGCTGGTGTAGGCGAACAGTTAAGGGTGCCCGGGGCCGATGAGGTTTGACCGCTTGCTGTGGTAGTAGTAGCCGGTGCTGTAGTTACTGTGGGTGGTGCTGCACCGGGAGGTACTGCTGGTGCTACTAATGACGGAATACTAATGACAAATTGTTGGGACTGTTGGTTACCCGCACCCGCCCCTCCACCTCCACCTTTGCCCGTACAACTGCCCGCGTTATGACAGCGTTTGTATGGCTTGAATTGTTTTGCATCTTTATAGATGAGGGTATTTTTATAGACATTTGAAATTAATAAATATTAATTTAAAAATAAATATAAAGTGAACTTGGTTTACCTTTTATCATGTTCAATAATGGCGGTACGATTGGTTGTTGTGCACCTAAATTACAATATAATTTATTTAATGGTAAAATATTTAATGTTATTATTATTTAATTAAGTTATTTTATAAATGTGTTTTGTTTTAATTTTACCTTGTTTAAAAGGTGACAAAGCAGACAAGTCATTCGCCCATTTAATAATAGGTGGAAAACCGTTGGACTGTGAAAAGGGATGACGATTTTTAACTAGATTTAAATTATATTATTTTAATTATTAGTTTCAAGATTGTCTTAATAAGGTAAACCTCGTTTAGGCAACTTTCTAGATCCTGGTAAGTTTTCTTCTTCGTTATCATCTATGTTGATATCACCTTCACAGATAATATTTGCTATGTAATCTTGTATCAATTAAATATCAGTTACATCATTGTAATTATAATTTTATGTTTATGGTTATAGCTTACACGTAAACATATAAAGTATAATATAAAATAAATTCATTTTAAATTGTTAAATAATTTGTTTTATATTCAATAATTGATTAACTTTATTAAAGGTAAGTTAATTATTAAAACATTTGTTTAAATAAGGTCACTTACAAAGTAAATTTAGTTTAATTATAACATTACTTAAATATGTTTTACAATAATATTTCCTAATAGCAGTATTTATAAATTACTTAAATAAACTAGATTAAAAATTTTGTAAAAAACAATTTTATTTTAACAATATTGCAGATAAATCTAGTTAAATACATTAAGAAACATCTAAATCATTATAAATAAATTATTTAGTATAGCACCTAGCATGGTTTGTATCATTTGCCACTTGTCATTGGCTTAACATTAGCCGCAAAACCACCCTGCACATTACCAGCAGGCGAAAAGTTGCACACAATATACGTCTCAGTAAATCCACCTTGTTGAATACCACCGCATCGGGCGCACCCCACAGTAGTCGAGGCCACCCATACTAGTTGAGTAAAATGACCGGTCGCTGAATTGAACGTAGCGGCGGTAAAATTGTACATGGACTGTTCAGCGTACCTATAATAAGCAATTAACAAGTTTATTGTAAAACTTATGTTTCATAAAAATAATGCAAGTTAGTTAAAACATACATCTGCGCTACAACTAAATTAAACAAGTCTAAATTTTTATAAAATCTTATCGCACTGACAATAACTTCAATGTTTTTACCTTTTTGTAATTTCTATTATTAGTGCAATGTTTACAAATAAACTACACTTTATAGTATGTTTTATAATTACATTATTAATTCAAGAATAAGAAAATTGAAATAATTATATTACCAAGCAGCGACGGCGCCACTGGCCCCAGTGCAATCGAGCACGGTGCCATTCGTAAATTCTCCCCAGAATATATTCTCGCCAAAACCCATTAGACCGTTATGACCACGAGATAAGGCTGAAGCTTGCGATATCAAATTGCACCGACAGGACGCGTACATTTGTGCCTATTATAACCATCATTAATTTTTACATAATAATTTCACGTTTGTTAAATATATCAATCATACCGTTGCATCCATGGTAAGGGCGGGCGCACTGTTCATAGCCCTATCAGCGTTAATTGACTGTAGGCAACCCATCTGGAAAGCGGCCGTGGTCGTATCGGGAAATGCGGGCCTGTGAGATATTAATAATTATCATAGTTAAATTATACATCACGATTCAATTAACAAGTATATTAGTTACCTAGTGGCGGGCGCCTCGCCAGAGGGCGTTGCCGGACAATTCATTGGCATAGCATTAGTTGAGCCAGTTGCCGGTGTAGTGGCCTGTCCCGGTGCCTGTCCTGTATTGCCAGATGGAGGTGTTGCGCCGGGTGAGGGAGCAGGGGTTACAATTATTGGCGGTGGTGTGGGTACAAAATTATTACCACCACCACCGGCAGCGTTCATGACAACTTGTTGCTGTTGCTCGTTTACCACACCACGACCAGGGGTGGCCCCACTGTTGCCCCCTTTGCCTGGACAGCCGCCACTGGATGGACATTTCGGTTTTTTCGGCGACCTAGGTCCTATTATGTTATTTTCAGTAGATGTTGGTCAATAGATATTAATGTTGGTTATGATATATTTATTGGTTAAACAAACAAACCGTTTATCCATTTCATTATAGGCGGTAGTCCTATGGGTTTGGCCTGAGGTTTGGCTACAGGTTTAACCATAGAATTGGCCACTGGTTTGGCTATAGTATTTGCCACTGGTTTTGCCATAGCATTGGCAATAGGCTTGGCTTTCTTCATTACATTTCCTACATTTAATAAATAGTATTTTAAATATACAATGTACTTGTTGACCTCATGCAATATTATTTTAATACTTTGTTTAGAAGCTTTTCCATCCAAGCTATCCAATAAATTGCTATTAATCTCATCCAGCTCATTAACAACGTCAGTTAATTTATCTAGTTCGTGTTCACATCTCGTGAATTGTGAAAGGTAAGCTGGAAAAAATAAGTTTAATTATAATTTGCATTTATCATAATAAATAACGTACCTGCGACAAATACAATTGTTATGATACAACGTGATAAAATCATTTAAATATTAGGTTTTAGAAGTTTAATGTTAAATTAAATAATTTTTATAATAAATTTAATGTGATTAAATAAATTTTACGTTCATATAAACTTGTTAAATTTATGTACCATAACATGTGTATAACGGTAAAAACTTTAGGTTAATTAAACAGGAAAAACATTTTTGGTGGTTATATAACAGATAGATAAATTTAGGACAAATTATAGTACGCTTATATATTATTTATCATAATTTTATTAATATTTAAGATATAGAGACAGATATATAAAATTTACATAGTTGCTTTTATGTTAGAAGCATGTTTAAACTTTTAAACTTAATAAATTATTAGGCTAATTAATTAAACTATATAATTATTTAATCTGTGATTTGAATTTCATAAATGTCTAATAAAATATAATACTTATTCAACACATAGTAAAATTATAAAATGTTTTACAAAAAAATAAAGTTTATTGAACTTACTACTATATTGAAGTAAAAATTTGATTGTGTGTTTGTAATAGCAAAATTACTTTAAAATGTTTAATAATGTTTAATAATTTTCCTGTCTCGTTTGGTACAACTGGACTAATATAGTTTGTACTTGAAATGTTTTTATTTGTTTAGAATTATTAAATTATATAAATTAAATACTTATAAATTAATAAATCTATCTAATGGATAATCTAATTTAACATTAAAGTAACAATAAAATAGTTATTGTAACAATTGTAAGAAAATATAAGTTAACGTTTGATTAATAATTACTGTATAATATAATGCATGTAAATTAATATGTGCGAAATTAACATTAAGCCCTTATTACGTTTTCAAAAATATATCTCGGTGGTTTAACATTATACAAATGTACCAGCGCACATTTTTGTGTAGTCACATAACTTACTTTTAATATCAATAATTAAACTAACACTATTGAAAATTCCTCAAATTTTAAATATTATTTATAAGTATTAAAATATTAAAAATATAGCAAATAAACAAAGTTAAACAGTTAATCATAATTAGTTAATTATTGTCAATTGTATTAAGAATCCAATCAATATATTGGGACACTCTTTCAGCATTAGCTAAGTTAGGGTTATTAAAACATCCAAATTGATCCACTTCATATTTATCAGTAGATACGTGTATGCCAATAATAACTGCCCGACCATTAAAATATTGCCAAACGGGGGCCCCAGAATCACCCTGGTATTCAAAATCATTCAATTTATTAATAAAAATAGCGTTTATACTTTATTTTACTTTATCATTACGGTCAATATAATTAATAGTTTAGCCTACAACACATTACTATAAATAATTTAAATTGTCGAATTTAACATAAAAATGGTAAATAAATCTAGCTAACCTGACACGAACGTCCGAGTTCAAAATCCATTCCATTAATGGAGAAAAACCTATATGCATCGGTCTGTTGCGGTGGTATATAGAGAATGGAGTGACTTTAGTTACTGTAGCAAAACAATACAGTAGACATTATATAATGTAACTTAGCCAACGCTTTGCTGTGCATTTTCTGTTATATTATATAGTGTATACTGTATTTTGTCGTTGCCGACAATTATACTTACCTCATTCTCTGGTGCTATGAACCTGTAACTTATTTGCAATGATTTATTTTGCACCAAGGTCGCGCCCCATCCCGCCATCATAGCATACTCGGCACCGGTGTTGTTAATGCCCTTTTCGGGCAGACATATAGAGTTTCTCAATGCGTGCTCATTGTGAGCATCGAGCACCATGTCCATTTCGGTATTCACCTTCATCAATCCTATGTCGTGTTTGGTTTTTGTACCGCCAGGGTAATTGATCATTTTGACCACCTTATAGTGTTGTCGGCCAATAGTATCATCTGATAGAAAATCGTACCCGTTATAAATGAGTGTTTCATTTGATCTAGTTTGGTTAAATCATGTAAAGTAAATTAGTTCCGACTTGGGTAAATGTAAATATTATTGTGTACTTAGGATTAATGCAGTGACCAGCTGTTAAGATCCAGTACTTGTGTATAATTGAGCCAGTACAAATAGTAACATCAGTTGTGTTATACCTTTTGTAAATATAATAAAATTAATTATTGTTTTAATGTTGTTTAATAATAGGTAATAAAATACCGGTGAGTTAGCGTCTCAATGAGAACTACCCATGGTGCTTCGCCACCGTGAACATCTCTAGCTGCGGACATTTTACCTGAAGTTTTTGTCTGATGATAGCTAAAGCAGTTTTGATTGATCTCACGTGACAAACGAGATATACCGCACTGTTTAGTGTCAAACCCGATATAATCACCAATACGAGCATGCTGATTGGGATACCCCATATTACCTTGGTTAATTATATCATGTTTAATTATTTAAATCGAAAAATTTAAAATACTTATTCTTACAATTAGCAAATAAAATTAGTGTGCAGATTACTGTAATCATTATGTTACTTTTAATAAAACAATAAAAATAATATTTGTATATTTATAATTTATGAATGTTTTGTGTAATTTTAAATTTACAACACATTTAAGAATTAAATGTAATTCAATATAAAATTTATATTACCTATACAGTAGTTATTTGATAACAAAGTTCTTTGTTATATTTTATAAGTATAATAATACTTAAAAAAAAGTACAAACATAATACGCAAGTAATTTTATACACTTTATAAAAAAATTAAAATTTCAAAATACAAATAAATATTTGGTGACTTTATTTAAATTAATATTGTTATATTATAATTTGCTACATGTTATTACATAAGATTGACAAATAAATAATTATTCATACATTATTTTAATTGCATAAGATTATGGCAAAATTGGTTTAGGCAGGTCGCTTGCGGTATCGGGAAGTCGTATTTGTCTGGACGATACGACTTGACTCCTGGGTTTAACAGCCGGTTCATACTTTTTGTAATTTGTAACGCCAGAAGTGATCTTGATGTTGTTTTCAGCTAATTTTTCATTTGAATTGCCATTTATTAATTCATTTGTAATAAACGTTATAATTAAAATGCAATAACAATAATTATAATTAATAAACATGTTTAAGTTAATTTCAATTATAATTTGTTATTGAATAATGTGTTACAAATAAATATTGTCGATATTAATTAATTAATCATTTTATGTAACGCAATCTCTCTCTCTCTCTCTCTCTCTCTCTCTC
>CAJPIZ010004065.1:0-10764 GCA_905368565.1 Medioppia subpectinata
AATCTATTGATTTATTTAATTTTGTTTTTTATAAATTATAAAACAAACATTTCTTTATCATAATTATTGTAATTAAATAAATAAATAAATGACACAATTATTGTGTAATATGTATATCAATATCCGTGTATTAATGAAAGTGAGATTAATATCAGTTTTATTAATAGCTTATGAATCATTATTTTCTGCATTTATATTATTAATTGAAATTTTAAAAGAATAAATTGAATGTATTTTTTAAAAAATGTGTTAATAATTGAATTAAATTATTTCAAGTTTTTGTGCATTTTTATGAAACAATTGACTGATTGATACAGTAATTTAAACTTAGGTTTTGGTGTCCAATAATCCAATGGCTGACCATAATTGCCATATAGTGTACGAATTACATTCAGTAAATCATCAAATCGTAACAATATTTATTAACTGTTCAAAAAGTAATGCTATTAATATTAATATTGAATAATTGCAAACCAAAGGCAACACAATTAACAGTCGATTTTATTTGAACAAAAATAAATATAAGTTTACAATAAAATTTATATAAACATATCATTTAAAATAATAAATTATTTGGTTTTTTACAATTAATTTAACGGATCAATAGATTACACACAACATAACATTTGATTTCATTAAAAGTATTTCAGATAATGTTTTTTATAATAAAATATAGAAAATATTATAACAAATCATATAATTTTTTGTATTTTCAAAGATTATTGATTATATAATTATATAGTTATCTTTTGAATCACATGTAAAACGGAAACTAAAATCTTTTTTTATACAATAATTTTTTTTTGAATACAACACCGAACGAAATTAAAATTAATTTATATATTTATATTTAACTCATTAAGTCTTATCCAATGTGTGGGTCCTTTTGTCCAAAAAAGTGATTTTTTGTACAATTTATAAAAATTTTGTAATCATTTATTTTGTTTGAATAAAACTATATTATTTTGTCGTCAATTTTTGTTTGATATAAATTTCGGGGCAAAAAATGATTAGTTTTTGTCGCATAAATCCAATTAATAGACATCGAAGGGTTGTATTGTCGGGTAGTATTCATTTCAGATTACAGTGTGTTATATTTGATTGTGATTAACAGGAATGTTATGTTTTGCTTGTAATCAGTAATAAGTTGTGTCCATAAATGGATTAGTTTTATCTCTCATTCTCTATACATGCATAACATTATATATAGGTTACTATTCATATAATATCTTTTTATAGTATTGAATGATTTGATATATAAATAACAAGTGTTTTTTGCTTAAATAATTAGTTAATAAATTATCTCTTATTTTTTTATACAAACAAATGATAAAACGATTGAATCATCGATTCATGCAATACTTTACAACACATTTTTCACACAACATATCAGAAGAATATTTATATGAATTATAAGTTATGTTTGATTTTGTTTATATTTTTTTGTTGATTTTCATGTCACAGAATAAATACAGAATTAATTTTTCTATATATTTGTTTGGTTTAAATGACTATTTAATGTCTTTTAATATTAACTTCGGTTAATATTCGGTCGCAATATATTGTTTGAAAGAAAAGTTTATGTTTTTTATATGGAGACAAATATGTTATATTAACTCGTATTATATTATCAGTAGTTTATTATATATTTTATTCATATATAATCTATATTTTCAATTGATCGAGAAGAAAGTTTCTATACTTTATTATATGCCCATAATTAGCGACATATTTTGTTTGAGGTTTTTTAAAAATTGGTATTATATTTAAAGTTATAATTAAATAGCTTTGTCTTCAAATTGGCTTAAATTTCCTAAAAAATTCTCATATTTCTACAAATTTATGATTTTGTAATAAAAAACTTAATAATTAATTGTTTTGTTTTTGTGTTCATTTGAATCATAATTTAGTGCATAATATAATAAGTAATTAATAACGGAAACCATTTCTCCATAAGAATAAACTTTTGTTTTAAATCAATAAGTTTTTGTCACAAAGTTATCAATGTTACATAATAAATTAAAAATTAATAACTAAATTAAAAAATTATTATCAAAAATAATAATCTAATAAATAAAAACAACATAAAAATTGGTAAATGAGTTAATCTTCGCTGAGAATTGTGATAATAATTCAAATAAATTGATCACAAAATTAATTCAAAGGAATGAATTTGAGATATTTTTGTCGCTAAAGTCATTGATTTTTGATTTGATTTTCAAAAATGTTTTAAAATATACAAAACGAAAAGATTTAAACACAAAAAACACGCAAATATTCTACAAATTTTTAACTAAAAACATTAAATGCATTGTTTAGTAGCAGTGGATGTGATAAAACATTACTACTTGTATTAAAAAACATGTAATTATTAGTAATAAATTATTACTAATAATTTATTACATAAGAAAAAAGTTAGAGAAACAAAAATTCAATTATTGTCGAAATTACAGAAGAAAACCTAAATATTGTGTTTAACAAAGGATTTGAGACTCAACTCAAAGGACTAGACATAAAACAAATATAACAATGCATTGGATTTATTTCTTTGGTATGAATAGCTGTTTGTGTTCAAGATTTACGCGAAGATTAGTCTATAATTACTTTTCCTTTGTATTTGTGGTTTGGGGTGAAGACGACACGGGAGTGATGTCGTCGTGAAACAGAGGATTCTTGACCTCCATTTCGCCGGTGGGCGCCAGTCCTGGACACTCATACACCGTATACTCTCCCTCTTCGTTCTCTTCGTCCGACTCCACGTCCGAAGCGGAGTTACGGCGAGGAGTGACGGCTCTGAACAGGCATTAATGGACACGTTTTGTGAGATAATAGATTACGTAAGGATCACAAGTTAGCACAAAGGCGTCAAATGAAGTTTGTCTTACTTTTCCGATGCGATCATCTGTTGTTTCTGGTGGTGGTAGTGATACATCTGTGCACTCTGTGCCAACTTTCGGTCCCCACTGGGCGACAGACTTCCGCCGCCGCTAGCGTTGGCCTCTTTACTGATGGGTCCGACCACACCATAGGCCGGATAGTCAACATCGGCGGCCGCTTTGTTACTTTGTTGGACTTTGTAGACGCAAATGCCGGCCCCAATCGTCCCGATGATGGCAACGGCGCTGACACAGGCGACTATTGCTGTGCGCACCGATAGTCAGGTTAGGGTTGCATATAATGGATGGCAGAGATAGGTATTAGAAGTGTTAGTGCAAACACACTATATATACACTACAGTTATAATATATTATCAGGCATTATAGTGGCCACGAATTTCAAGGTTGACTACAAAACTCAATTCAATGCACTTTCGGTAACCATTGATCCAAAAATCAATGAAATGGCAGTGCATTTGTGGGAAAGGCGTGCGAACTCATTGGTCGCTCTGTGCGTGAGTACAGAATATTCTGTGCCCCTCTTTGCCATTGCTTTCTATATACAATCTGATGCCTTCATTCATAACACAGAATATTCTTTACACATATAACTCTCTCGTCCCTTTCTCTATCTTTAGTTATTTCCCACTTTTAGTCCAACAAATCTTTAGGCCTTAAAGAATCCTCGAAAATAAAATCTCGAATTGAATTATGTTTTTCAATGAGAATTCAATTCAAACGCTCAAAATTGAAAAATATTTTTGTGTATAGAAAGTCAACGAAATAACAAAAATATATATTTTAAAAACAAACATTTGTATTTTGTTTGCTTTTAGTATTTAATATTATATATCACATACAATAAAAATGTTAATAACACAAAACTAAAACCTCTTCAACCGTTTGAATTGTTAGAAAAACTGACAATTTTTTAAACTAAATTCACTGATTAAACGGTAAATCCTATGAAAAATGTATTTCAATTTGTATTAAGACATGAAATCTCGTATAAAATGTAAGGGAAGAGTGTCTGGAAGAGTGAACTCATTATTAATGATAAGAGGAGTTATATTTGCAAAAATAAGCTGAAAATCATTGAAAAGCTTAACAAATGTGAAGTTTAGCGGAAAATCTGAGCGTTTTTAAGCCCTAAACAGTCGGCATAATAGAAATATAATGATCTCATGTGTGAATAATACTAAAAAATGATTTCAAATTATAACTAAAAATATGATTAAAAAACATATTATAAGGAAATACGAGGGAATCCTTACCGACAAAATAGATATCACTTAAGGATCCGTTTGAAGAATCGTCAACATTCTGTTGAATGGCTAATGGGATGGGAATATTCCGGTGCTCTGAAGACTGTAACGCTGAGGTGTGCATCTGATTATCAGTATTTGCGGCCGACTTTCGCCTCATCACAGGTTGGATCAGCAAATCACTCAATTTAATGTCGTTATTGTCATTATTATTACTACTATCTCTGTATTCTTCATCGTTGCCGGTCATGAGGGGTCTGGCGAGCCGTTCCTGTTCTTCGCTAAAGTCTCGAACCCTTGAGTTCCCTCTGAATTGTGTTGCCTTAAGAGCGGATTTTTGTCTATTGGTGTCGTGTTTGTCGTCATTCGGTCCTAAATGATATTTTGGCGGTCTTTTCGTCTCGTAATCGTTATGACGATAATTATCTGCGAGACTATTGTCGACCGCTTGACCTCTGTTTGATTCATAGGAATCGCGACTATCGTACCGATCGTTTGGTTGTAACGCCTGTTGACTGCGGCCTATTGTGACGCCCGGCGCCGGCCATTGTCTGTGGTTCACAACATCTGGTACTCTATTGTTAGTGTATTTATATTGATATGCATTCCGAAAATTGTTTGGATAAATGAATTCTTGTGGTTGTCTTTGTTGTTGTGTCGGCTGTGGTATGAGTTGTGGGCTATTATACGAAGGAATGTAATATTCACGCTCTCCTCCTATAGGTTTGGCCCTATCATTGCCACCGATTGCCGGCTTATTATCTGGTTTTGCGAAATTAGCTGTCAATCAAATACAAATGCATTATATAATAAATGTTATAATTTTTATGTTATGTATTGCTGTTTACGTAATAAAAAATGATTTAATAATAAAGTGTTTAGTTTTTATGACTATAGCAACAGATCAGACGGCAAATAATTAATGTCAAACTGTTGTGTAACTCATTGTAAATTAATTTTGTGAAAATCAATGATAAGTGGAAAATGTGTTTTAAGTTTCCACTGAAATATAAACTGGTATTATAAGGATGTGATGCAAATAAGTTTTGACATAAAGTTATAATGAACTCTCATTACTGTGTAATATTAGCTCATTGGGAGTGCTAATTATAAAATGAAATTGAATTACATTCTGCACTAATTTAATTGACAGTAAGAGAGAGAGAGAGAGAGAGAGAGAATAAGAAATCTCTGTGCCACACATAATTGATTTGTTTGTTTAGTCTATTTATTAACAATTATTTACTTTTTATTTTTCTTGTGAACTGAAAAAAATATTTTTATTAATAATTATTTGAAGAGAATTTATTGTAATTTAATTTATTATAATTGTTAAAGTTTTTCAATACTTATTTTAGACATTTAAATAAATTGTATGTATCCCTAAAATATATTCCATAAATAAATTTGAAATATTGTGTTTGTAATTGTGAACAGAATATGTAATTTCAAGAATTGGTTCGCCGGTCGACAGAATTTGAATTTTATTCCTGAACTGAGAATTCATTATTTGATTTGAAAAGACAACCACTTATTGTGTATATAAAATAGTCTAATGTGTTGTCTAACCATTAGGATTGGTATTGGGATGCGATTGTTGCGCGAAAAACGCAGGTCTGGTAACTACTCCTCCGATACAATTGACGTCAATTTGTATCCTATGTTACGAGTGCTAACTCTATAGCGCACAACCGTTTTCTATAGCCACTCACTCTCCCTATTCATATACATTGAATTGAGAGAATACAGAGAAAAATAACAGTAAATATCTCAACACTTTTGCCCCCAACGCCAGCAAAACATATAGAGAGTGAGAGCTAGTGCTGGAAAAATGGTGGAAATTGATTGAATGGTAGGAATGCGATCCGCACTACCATTTGTCCACAATATTTGTGTCCATCATTTTTAACGGGGATTCTCGTCGCCGACGATGAGACATACTGTCGGTCTGTTGTTGTCTTTAGTGATCGCATTCTTGTGCCCATTCGGTCACAGCTCACAATCACAGCGTAAGTCTAGATTCTCTATACATATGTCTATATTCTCGATACACACAAACATATTCCGTATGCTTTCAAATGAATTAGTGATGGGTTAGCCCTGTTTGGCATTAATTTTGCTGTCAAACCCGTCATTTGGTTAGTTTGACAACTATTTTACACCATATTCTATGTGTTATATATTTTATAAACTGTTGTCTATTACCCGTTATCTCAATTAATACAGAAATGTGTTTTCATATACAGTATTAGTTATATGTGGGTATCATTTTAAGCAATAACTCAAATCCATTGTCAGCTTATATATATTATATTAACTCTGATGGTAACTATAATTGGATTTGCGTTTAGTTTCGTAGATATTATTATTCACTAGTTTTTTTACGCTAAAGTTAATGGGGAAAAATGAGGCAAATGTCATATCCATAATACTAAACATTGTTATATGTATATAATATGGTAGTAATAATTGGCCGCCCCTTCCCTTCCGATGCCTTCCCCTTAATTGTTAGCGCAGTCGGCGATTGCATGCAATTTATTATTATATTCAAGTGTTTGTTAATAATACCGAAAAAAGAAATATCATTAACTCAATTGTGTTCAAAGTGTTGTTGTAATCAATAAAAACCATTCAATAAGTCTATCGATTGACACAATTCTTGATCGATATTTATTAACAGATAATTTTCTAATAGTAAAAATAATACAAATAATAAATAAAATCTCATTAACAATATAGACGACAAAAATATCTTTCTCACAATTAATGGTTGTTTTTTGTATGCTTTTTATATGCCATAAGTTATATACAGTAGTATATTGTTTACTAAACACACTTCTGTTATACTGTATATCATTGAATTTGTATTGCATTTTATATTTTACGCAACTATTTATTCAAAGCAAATATAATTTATATTTATAGATAACTAAAAATTGAAGGTTAATAAGGCATCACTTAATTAAATTTGTATTTAAAACAAATATCGCTTAATTAACATGTTAATTATGTAACCGCTAAATTAAACGCAATCATTTAGCGCTAAATTTTGAAACTTTATTGTTATTTGTTGTTTATTGCATGCGATTAATAATTTTATGTTAAGATTGAAAACGTTGTCTATATTCCTGTGTCCCCCAAATGGCTCATAACTAATGCTATTATAAATACTGATTACATTCACAGCGAAAAAAAGCAGTCCATTAAGAGATAGGATTCTAACTCTTGTCATTGTATTCAAGAATCCATTCAATCATTTGGTTATTTTATTTGTGACTTTAACTCTATTAAAATCCTAAAGTATTAGATTAAGAGAAGCCTTTCGTTCAATTTTATATATCATTACCATTACTGTTGAATAGTTAATGTAATGAAACTGAAATTAATTACTTCTTCCTCTAATCGATTTGTTTCCTAAAATAAGTTAATATGAGATATATTTCTCTGAATTCACGACCAAATAATGATTAGTTAGTCGTGTAATGAATGGTTTTGTGAATGACTTCATTGAAATCCGAGTTTTAATGACTGAAACAAACAAATAATAAAATCCTCCATAAGTTAACGCGGGTTAACCCAAACATATGTTTAGCCTCGAAAACAAATGACAATCATTTGAATAACACCTAACCTTTACTATTGATACAGATCTCAATGATTTACTACATTTTGCAAAATATTTACATTCACTGAATAACAGGATAGAGTTATCTTCAATTGATTTATTGTCCGATACTTACTGTCAGTCATTTATGGCTCAGTTGTGGCCTTAACTGCATAAAAGTCTATAAAACCATTAAAACTCGTTCTGCCTATCAGTTTAGCAAATAAGACGTTTTCCACAGAATATTCTCTATTTATTTAATAAGTATTAGTTTATTGCCTAATAAGACATTTATAGTAAACGTTGGTTTTGAATATAACATTACCCTCTAATCTACTACTCGTTTTTCGGGTGACCTATATATTAGTGCCATTGTTTGGACTAAACATTTGTTCACAAATTAAAATGAGTTATATATTTGATGAGATTGTCCTCCCATTTATCATAAATAGTATTATAAACTGAATGGTATTATAAACTAATGTATAGTATTTGGGGAATAGAAATATCTTTTGGGATTTAATTTGTATTTTAATGAAATAAAACTGTTTTTTAACGATAAAACTTTTTCACATTTTTACATAATATTCTGTATCGTTATCGACAGTATAACAGCATTTTTATGCAAATTTATTATATTTATTGATTGAAAAAATGTATTTTATTTTTAGATTATATGCGCAAAGAATTTATTACATTATGTTATATAATAAATAGTTTTATACAAATAACACGACTATACTATATATTATATACCTTTACACTAATGGTTTGTTTAATTAAAAACCATTTCATAAGAATATTCTTGAAGTACTTGTTGTAAAGTATTGGAAAAATAGCCGAGAATTTATGCCAATATGATTTCATTTATTATTATTTTTTAATACATTATTAACAAAGAAAAAGGAGAACAGATTTATTGAGAGTTGAACTCAATTCATGTCATATAGAAATTCAGGTTAGGATTTAGAGCCCAAATAACACACCAACAGATATAATAGATTCTCAATTGAGTTCATATCAAGAATATTGTGCTAAAAGAGTGGGCGAAAAGGTTTACTCAATGGATAGTCAATTCATTTGCCTTTCCATACATTTTGAGCACATTTTTCTCTATCCTTGTATTGATTACAAGACATCATGTTTTATATAAAATACAGACACAGAATATATTTTAATAAACGACGAAATTCTTTTTTCTCGAATAAATCTCTAGTTTTTGTATAAAAATATAACATATTTTTATTTCAAAAAAATTGTGATAAATGATTGTAGAGACGTGTTAGTATTTTAATGTAATTTAACACTAAAAGCATAAACTTAATAAAACCTTATAAAAACTATAAAACTACTGAATCCCTTATAGTTTATGTGTGTTTTGCTTAAAGTATAAAATTATTTGAAAAGTGAACAAAATTAGATATAATTTAAGTAATGGACAGGTAATGGAAAGCTTAGATATGTCGGTAGCAAATAATACAATACTTTTCTATACAGGTATAGAATTTTATATACAATTTTTATATAGGGTATCATAAGTGTACACATTTACCGTCTATGCCATAGACATTAAGGCATAGACTATGCTCTCTATAATCAATAGAGTTTGTATAAAAGTTTTATAAAAGATGAAAATACTTCCACTTATACTGTACTTCATATTCATTCAATTCTATGGGTTTTTATTTACTTTCAAAACGAGCTTTCATTTGGAAGAAGTATTGTTCAAAATTTTCTGCTAAAATGAATGCTTTAAAACTCTGAGGGAATCGAGAATTAATTTAAATTACAGGAGAAAACGTATCCTTTTGTGTTAAATCACTGTATTATATGTGTATGTCTTCGACATAATATTTAAAATAAAATGTGATTTCGAAACTCTCTTTTCCTCTATTTATCACGATTAAAATTTTATTTTTACCATTTTCATTATTAACGCAGAATTAGTACAATAGAAGATTGTAATAGATTTTAGTAGTCTTGTGAACAAAACAAACACACTATTCATTATTCAAGCCTTAAGGACATGTAAAAGCTTTATTCACATCGAGCTTAGAATTTTGTTTATTAAATAAATATGTGTGTTATTGTATTTGTATACTATATAATAAAAACTGCATTTAAAATTAAGTTTAATAAATAATTTAATCGATTGAGAGGTTTTCTATAATATAAGAATCAACTTTTATTTAGCCAATAAGAGGAATATTCCGTATAAGTGTTTATATATTGAATATATATTATAAGAAATCTCATAAACAGATCAATTATGTAGACATCAGAGTCGGTTACTAACGTAATGTAATATCTCATAAATTCTGAGAGCCATCGAGAATAACACCTTTATTTGCATTATATAATTAATTAATCTCAATCTCATCGAGCATCTCTCTCTCTCTCTCTCTCTCTCTCTCTCACACTAGTTTTTTTACGCTAAAGTTAATGGGGAAAAATGAGGCAAATGTCATATCCATAATACTAAACATTGTTATATGTATATAATATGGTAGTAATAATTGGCCGCCCCTTCCCTTCCGATGCCTTTCCCCTTAATTGTTAGCGCAGTCGGCGATTGCATGCAATTTATTATATTCAAGTGTTTGTTAATAATACCGAAAAAAGAAATATCATTAACTCAATTGTGTTCAAAGTGTTGTTGTAATCAATAAAAATCATTCAATAAGTCTATCGATTGACACAATTCTTGATCGATATTTATTAACAGATAATTTTCTAATAGTAAAAAATAATACAAATAATAAATAAAATTACATCTCATTAACAATATAGAAGACAAAAATATATTTCTCACAATTAATGGTTGTTTTTTGTGTTTTTATATGCCATAAGTTATATACAGTAGTATATTGTTTATTAAACACACTTCTGTTATATATCATTGAATTTGTATTGCATTTTATATTTTACGCAACTATTTATTCAAAGCAAATATAATTTATATTTATAGATAACTAAAAATTGAAGGTTAATAAGGCATCACTTAATTAAATTTGTATTT
>CAJPIZ010004066.1:0-10764 GCA_905368565.1 Medioppia subpectinata
ATTAATTACTAACCGACTTTATGACAGCCAGGCTTTTGCCACGAATGACAGTCCACTTGATTGAGTTGTATAATCAATAAACATATGATTGCGAAACCAATTCCCGAAAAGCGAAATAATGCCATCGAATACATTGCGATTCTGTCATTCAAATAACATTTATTCATATATTATAATCATTTATAGACTATTTTATAGATTTATATAGAGTTTAATATAAACATTTGCTTAATGATTGATCTTGTTTAATTGTATTTAAATTAAATCAATTAAATGTTAAACGATTTCTTTGTATTCCTTTTATTCTTATGATTCTTGTATTTATTTCAACATTTATTGATAACTTAATTGTATTTGTTTCGCTCTCCAGTATATAAACACAATTAATACACAAAATAAAGTCTAAAACACGAAACAAGTGACATAAGAAAATAAACTTTTATTGTATTTCATTATAAATGTTAAGCTTATTAAAAGATTCTCGACCTAAACACTAGTATAGCATAGTATCCATACAATTACCGACTTTATAAAGAATTTAGTGAATTTTGTAAATATCATATAATCACAAATATGTGGATTTATAGCAGATGTAAAATATTTAAAAATAATTTTATTTTTATATTAAATATAATTCATTAATTACAACATTGTATAACTTATAAAACCCGCGTAAGAATATCAAATTTAGACTAATTATACACTTTATTGAGAAATTTATTCACAATTATAACATAAATAAATTTTAATAAATATCAATTTTTTGATAAAACAAAACAAATTGGTCTATAATTAGAATAAACCTAATTTTTGTTTCCCTATCAAAACCATATGATATGCAATGCATTCATATACTGTAGATATAAGGAGATTGTCTCTTATATTCAAATGAATAAATATAATAATTTATTTTATAAGTATACAGAATAATAGACGTGTAAGATATTGAAGTGTAGGCATTACCTATATCAATATACTTCTACTTATTCTGTTTATTTAAAGTTAAATAAGTAACATAAGTAATAACTTATGTGTGAAGTTAGAGACATGTTTTTAACTTTAAAGAATTCAAACACTTGTGTTATGATAAAAATTGTCAGACATTTAATTAACAATACATTTTACTTGTAATAGAAAATAACATAACAATTAATTTACATTTTCTATAAAAATATTTAGGAGAAGTACTAATTTTGAAGTATAAAAATAGTAGCAATTGTTTTTCATAAAAGCTTTTATGTGATAATAATATAGGAATTGGATATTTATTTAAAAATAGTTTATTTCATTCAATTTTTAAATAATAACGTTTTTCTCGGAAAGATTTTAATAAATTTGAATATTTTAACCAAATGTACATTTTTTTGCTAAATCTTCTTATTTTAGACCTATTTTTATAATAATTTATTCAAAAAATTGTTTTTAAAAACTAATTTTGATAATAAACTAAAATTTTCAATAATTGAATTTTAAAAAACTTTTGCCATAATAACTAATTTTATTCAAAGAGACATTAAATCAAAATATTTGATTAACGTTTTAATAAATTGAGTTACAAATAGACACACAGTTTGCTAGTAATTTAAATGAAGTAAAACAGTTCAACAGCACCTAAATTAGCATTGATTTTATCTTGCGGACATATTATTGACATGACATGACATGGACTGCATATGTTATGCCATTTAAATTCAATATCCTTTGCCTGAGAATGGATCGACTCTTTTAACAAAAACAAAGATCCGTTTTTGAGTTCATAAAAATAGATAAAAAGTTTTCTGTTTCGAGAGGTTTCGTGAGCTAATGGAGTGTTGACTCCGGTTTTGGTTTATAAAAGCCTATATTGTGTACAAAGCAAGTGAACGATGGCATTATTTCGCTTTTCGGGAATTGGTTTCGCAATCATATGTTTATTGATTATACAACTCAATCAAGTGGACTGTCATTCGTGGCAAAAGCCTGGCTGTCATAAAGTCGGTTAGTAATTAATCTTAATACAATCTCAATCAATATACTTTATACTGTGAATAAATGCATTCATTTAATTAAATGTATTTAAAATGAATCAAAAACAAATCAGTCATCCCTGCGCTTAAAAATATTATTTAGTTTTTACAAATTTATAACATATTCATAAGAGTTAAGAAATTTGAGTCACAATTAAAATTAAATACGATAACTAAATACTGAATGCGTGACTCGAGTGTTGGGTTTAGTTGAAGCCTTGTTTTAATCCAGGGCTCAGAAAATGTTATCAAAATTCAGTAGAAATCGTAGCAAAAAAGCACATAAATGTTGTGTCAATCAAACTTCAAGTACTGATATAAGAGACAATTTACGCGAATATTTTTTAGAAAATTTCTCATAAAAAGTGATCTTTAAAAATAGGTTTATAGAGATTTTGATATTAAAATTCTAGTAAAGTAGAGAAAGTTTGCGCAAATATTGTGAGGGATTTACTTCACAACATAAACCAATACATGATTTAAGAGCTGACAATCACTTTATTTAATTTTTGAGTTCACTTCTCAGATCCAATTGAATTAATGTCAAATATAAATTATATAATTGCGAAAAAATGTTGTTTTTGTTTACTATATATTGAAATAGAAAAATAAAAACAAATAGAAACAACTGACACACAGCGATGCTATACGTTAACCACAATTCGGGTGATACTCAAAGAATAGTTTAGCATTTTTCATAGACTCCAGCACTGTCCATAGACTTAGCATTACCCATGTTAGTCCTATGGACTTAAGCTGTAATCCCATAGAAACTTATGTTAAAGCGTCCCATGTTAAACCTATGATAGATTCCCATGTTAAAGTATAGCCATAGGATTAACATGGGATCCCATGTTATTTCCCATGGAGGAGGGGGCAGAACGATCCTATAAAACACATTATTCATACTGAATTGTGGTTAAAAATACAATTTTTATAAAAATATGCTTTAATACAGTATATCCAATATTCCAATGAAATTAAAATCTTATTTAAAATAAAAACTTTTATATAAGTTCTTGAATACTTTACTTAAATTATTAAAAATAAAATATTAGATTTTTTCATTAAAACATTAGAAAATCAAACAAATTTTAAGTATTTGTTGAATCCAATAATGTATTCATTAATATTTGAAAATCATATAAAGTTTATATATGTTCTGATTGTTTGCCTCAATGACAGGACACACACAGAGGATAAGTATTCCGGATTGCGTTGAGTTTGACATAACGACAAACGCCTGTCGAGGATATTGTGTCTCGTTTTCCATCCCATCCAATGAAGCGACACTTAAAGTGAATCCAAACCAATTGATTACATCTGTCAGTCAGTGCTGTAATATTATGGAGACAGAAGATGTAAGTCAACCATTCAATCGTCTCTATTATTATTACACTAGACTTTAATGCTGTATAAAATTCAATCAATTTATAAAAAACAATTACATTTAGCTGTATATACAATGTATCGCTTTCTGATCGCAAAATCCCAGATTATCTCAAACTTTGAAGAACCAAATGTCAGTCTCAATACCACAATACCGGTGGCCTTACCTATAATACTATATAATCCTTAAGTTATAGCCAAAAGCCATAGAGTATTGCAACTCTAAAGGGCAAAGAAGATTCATAACACACTATATTTTTAGTTCACATATTCTTTGTAATATTTCATCACTTTATTCATAGAAAAAAGCTGTAAATATCTAAAGTCATGACAATCTTAACCAATGCCTCCATTTAGTTACTTTACAATTTATTTTTACCACGAATTTAAATCTTGTAAATCCTTTTTTAAATTCAATGGTATAAAGAAGTGCGGCTCAAACGGCACTATGTTTTTAATACAAATACTAATATTTACAATAATATTGTAAATAAGTCTTTCACACAAAAAATCTTTTTAAATTAAAAATAGTATTTTTATCCAAATGTTTATTTTAATAGATTTAATATACTATTTATATATCTTATATAAAAATTATGTCACAAATTATTCAAACATTTATTCATTAGATATTTATAGAAATACAAATGTCATGAAATCATATCTCAATACTACTTAAATAAATATTTTCTTTTTAGTGAAGAAATAAGTGTTTAAAATTTACTTTATATTCATATGATATTCATTGTTGGGTTGAATATAAATAGTGTTTGCTTTCGTGTGAGACATGCATTCATCGATCAGTCGCTTCTTTTAAAGTCCAAAAATGTCTACATATTTAGAAAGAAATCAGTTTTTCTAATAATAAACTCTTTCTTTTGAATCACATTGTTATGAAAGTGGGAGACAGGGATTCATAGTGTTATACACACGGGTATATAGTTTCATAACTAACCGCCCATTTTCTGCATTTGATTTAACGATTAGCCCACGAATCTAATGAGAACTGAATCCTTCTATAAATACACTCTTACTATCGTTTTCCGATAAATTTGTTAAGTATTTCACTGAATTTACGCTCAATACAAACCACACATTAAAAGTTATTAACAGGTCATTAATGTCACAACATTTTCATTTACTAATCAATGGTTGTATTCTTTGTGTGATTTATTCCGTGTCCTATCGTCAGGTTATTATGTCTTAATCTTCTTATTTAAACTATAGCTATATAGTCATTAAATTGATATATTTTGGTCTAAAAATACACAATTTTAAACACTTTTTGTAATTTTTAAGTCTAGAACTTTGAATGTAAAAAAATGTGATAAGAAATTTCAATTTAAAGTCTAAGGAATATAATTAAATTATGTAAATGTTGTACTTCTTTGACTGAAATTATGTCAATATTAATGTCTTTATTTCTAATTATACCACATTTATAGCATTGAAATGTTGTCATAAGTGTGGGAAATATTGACATTACATAGTGTTTGAGTATTTCATAGAGTAAACGGATAATATTCCGAAAATATCTCTCCCTTTGCCCTATCGTTTCATAAGATAGTAGTGATTAATGCAAATAATATATGAATTGAATTTATACAGGATTTATATAATTAAATAAAAAACTTTTATGCTATGTGTAAACTAAACTGAATAAAAATCAATTGTATAACAAATATCTGATTGACTAAATGTATTGAACATTAGGTGAAGGTTCGTGTGATGTGTTTGGAAGGACCGCGAGATCTAGTCTTCAAGTCAGCGAAAAGCTGTTCCTGTTTTCACTGTAAGAAGAATTGAGACAAATGTTAACCAAATTCTGTATTCATTTTACTCACAAAACACAAAAGATCTCGTTTTTGGACAAAAAGCACACCAATTTTTTTCGCTCTCATTATTTAAATTTAATTTAATGTTTCGTTTTTTACATTGAATTTTATTTATAAAATACTATTTTAGTATTAATTTATTGTAATATAAGTTTTAAATTCGATTTTAAATAGCCATATAATGTAGTCATTTATTTATTTATGATAATTATTATTACTATTATTATTATTGCTCATATTATTATATTATTGTTATATTTGTGTTTACATTTGAATAGTTAACAAAATGTAATATAAATATGAATAAAATTATTCGTTATTTTGTAATTTATCTGTGATTTTGTTATTTAAAATTTATATTAAATCAAATTATATAAATAAAACCTATAAACTGAGAATCAATATTTGATATAATACTCGGATACTAAAAGTTCTATAGATATTCTATAAATTTCTAGATATTCTATATTCTATAAATATTCTATAGTAAACAAGGTTCACACAGCGATGCTATACGTTAACCACAATTCGGGAAATGCATCAAAGATTTAAAATTTTTCAATACTTTTGTTAGAATACTTTCACTCTTATTATTTCGAGGAATTTAAATGTTTTTGCCAAAAAATTAGATCATTTAGTATATCTCCATAGAAAAAGCATTATCCCATTGAAATGACATTACTCTCACAGGCTTAGCATTACTCATAGAATTAGCATTGCCATAGACTTAGTACTGCCCATGTTAACCCTATGTAATAGACTTAAGCTGTAATTCAATAGAAACCCATGTTAAAGCTTCCCATGTTCCATGTTAAACCTATGAGAGTCTTCTCATGTTAAAGTATAGCCATAGGATTAACATGGAATCCCATGGGGTGGGAGAGGAAAGGGGCAGGGGGCCGAACGATCCTATAAACCACATTCTTCATAAATGAATTGTGGTTAAAAATCGTTATAAATAAATAAATAAATAATTCAAAAGTAAAAGAAATCATCAATTTTTCAAAACTAATTATCTTTGGTTTGATCATCAAATGGTGAGTAACCGCTATAGTATAGCTATACTGTATAATATTCATGTCTACAGTACTTTAAGTTTGATTTAAATATTAATGAAATATAAATGTAAGAATTTATTAATATTAAAGCACTCGTTAACAGATTATCAATGAAACTAATTCAATTAAATCAAAATATAACCTAAATTGGACAAATAGACTGCTGGCTCTGTACATCTACTGTATGTAAGGCTATGACAGTATTTGTACCTAATATGCACCTGGTCATATTCTATCATAGTAGCTCCCGTACCAAATTACATTGTAGATTTTACTTTACCTTTATATAAGTAGTGATCAAATGACCAAACGATTGATCAAATGTATTCAGATATAACATGTTGAGAACAATCCATATACATGTATATGACTAACATTAGCATTACTTTAACTGATAATTATATAATCAAAAGCTTATAAACTGCACTGACAGTAGAATTTATGTAATTCTGCATAAAATAATTTAAATAACTTGAAATCACTAGCTTTATCAATGAACATTTTAAAAATTAAGTATATACATGGTAGATTACTGTTCTATTTATAGAAAACTACAAACACGTTTTAATTGCTTAATTAAACTCAAATTTATATAGATTAATAATATTAAAAATCAAAGTAACTCATTCTATTAGATTAAAAATAATTTAATTAAATATTTTGGACATAAGTAATATTTAATTAAAATCATATTAAATAAAGTTAGCGCTATAAATATCAATAATTAATATAATACAATGGATTACAACATGTAATGCAAATGTGTAACAAATGCACTCATATTTTACCAAAACATGAATACATACGGTTGTCGTTGAGGGCAACTTAATTTGTGTTGGATTTTAATAATTAACTTATAATACAGTATACACTATATTTGACGCCCGTCTCAGTCACGCCTTTACAGTATTTAATCAAATATTTTAAATTTCATTTACAAATTCATGAATTAATGTTTTAAAATATGACTGTGTAGTCAAATGTGTCAATAATTTTCCAGAATCTTCTTTCATACTGTCTATACTCTATAGTGAAACTAATAATAGAACTTAAAATTTTGTTATACTCTGTATATTCAGTCATACTCTGTATACTCTGTACATAATATTTCTACGAAATATTCTAATAAACTAATGATAACTAAAAATAATTGAATAAAATTATGTTTATTACCCACATCTTTACATCCTTGGGCAACTTGCTAATCATATTATAACATTATTCAGCTAAGCTTTTATATTTTAATGCTACATGATAATTTAACTGAAAAACAGTGCTTTATTATGTTTATAATTTATAAAGCATTACATATTTTAAATCTATTTATAACATTGTTTTCAAACTTAGTTTAAACCACACCTTAAATTGATTGAAACATAACTATTTTTATCGTAAAAAATCTATTCATATTTATTTAATAAACTGTAAACAAACGTTAGGGTTAATTGATTGTAGGATTACAAGGAATTATAGCGGGGGTTGTGTCAGGCGTTCAGAGATCTCTTATATAATGTTTAACCAAAAGACAGCCAATGGTTTGAGAAGTCTATATGATTAGCAAAAAACTGACGTCGAGTTAAGTATAGGATGTATTGGACGAGTCGTTGGACGACGAGATGTGTTGTGTTTTGCGAAAACATACCAAAAGTGTGTTTGACTTCAATTCTGTTAAAAGTTAATTAAATAAAAAAATATTTTCTTCAATAAAATACAATTCTCTTTAAATGTAAATCAATTGAATGACAGAAAAATAAAGAATCTTTTATTTAAAATTTTGTAAATTTCTTAACCTTTGGTTTATTATATAATGATTTCAAAACTCAATACATTACAGTAATGTACACTAGTGTATGTACTTTATAATGGAAAACAAATAACAATTTTCTATTAAAAGATTACTTGAACTCTAATTATATTAACAATTGGTTTGTATACAAGTATTATTGCGGCAACAAATGAAATATTATTTTGTAATTTATTGGATATCAATATATTTTGTTTTTTTCGATTAATGTGCATTTTATATAAGTTTAAGCTTTAATAATAAATAAAATACAATTTTTGTTATATAAATAATTATTTAATGTCATATCTCTATTGCATTATTAGTTATAAATTATTACACAACTGTGTAACAAAGACTGTGTTTTGTATAAATTTAACATTGTAAATATAATGCAGTACTGTAACTCTGGTATATATAGATATATTGGAGTACATTATAGCTAATAAATTGTTTAAATTCTCTAAAAAGTCTAATAATAAATTGTATATTTCAATTGATAAATTTTCTTCGCAACTTATTTATCGCTTTTAAGACAAATTTGCCGTAAACTTAATGATTAATGCCTGAAATCTAATACTAATGTATTTTAAAAGTACTGTTTTGTATTATAAGATAAAAATGTTTTGCTGTAATAAATCATATCATTTTCAACCAATAGTGAAAGTATTAATTGAACGATCAAAAAGTTTTCTATAAGTGTGTAATATTATCTAATACTATCATAATTGTTTTTCTATATAAATTTAATCAATTACCCTGAAATCCATCCATAATTCTTGTATTATAATATCTGCCGAATATTTATCTTAAAAATAGCATAAGTTATGTCTTGTCTTTATGAAGATTACACATGAATTATATAATTTATATATGAACTAAAGAAAAATGTAGAAAACACATATAACCCCAGCATTAATTCACATACAATTGTTACAATTCATGGAAAACGATATAAAGTTACTTTTCTTTTGCGATTTAAGATTATGATGTTTTGCACACAAACAGTGAAACATAAGTAATAAAAGCTAAACAAACTTTAATTTTAATTTCACTTTAAATGTAAATTTTAAAATGATTTAAGTGTGTGGTAATAAAGTTATCTATTATAAGTTATAATAGTTATAATTTATAACTTATAGTTACAATAACCAAGTCTTATTCAATGGTATAGCAATATTATAATAATATTAGGGTGAATAAAATAGCACAATATTCTTATAGTTTACAAACAAAACACTTCATAAGACTGACATTGAAAGTCATAAATTACTCTAAATTATATTATATATAAATTTTACTTTACATTATATTTGCAACGATTCTCTCTATGAAACAAAAACTCAGTTTATATTTAAGAGATAGATATCAATATACGGTATAAATACTAGAAATATATAATAATATTGTTTTGATTAATCGTATGATCAGTGATAGAATCCTTGGGGTCATAAAGAATGTTGAATTTATCAACACTTTTGACACATAGATAGTAATGAACAAAACAGTGTTTTACTTTTTATCCTATTTATCACAAATAGACTTTGCTCTCTCTCTCTCTCTCTCTCTCTCTAATCTTCAAATCCAACTCTCAATTCTTACAGTTATATGTTTTTCTATGAACTTCTTTTTGGAACTTTTTTTTAATTCTATTAATGCAATAATTGTAGTATTTTTGTGATAAATAACATCTAGAATTTGAAGCATTTATTTCACAACAAAACGTAAAGAATTTGGTGTTTTGTTAGGGTTTTTGGAGTTTCATTGGATTTCTGGCATTTATTTCAGTCAAAACGAATACAAATTAAATAAAAACAATAATTGCTACCAAATATTTTGGGGGTCTTATGAAACGAGAAATATTTTTGTTGATTATGTGTTTTGAAGTGAAATATAGTAAATACTTTTTGAGAGAAAGAATTAATACATTAAGTGATAACATAATTGATTGACAAACACTTTATTTCCAATCATGAGATATACTTTGCGGTAAAATAACAAAACAATATATATTTTGAGTTAAATTTAGCAAAAAATATACAAGTGTTAGGAAGTGAACCAAATATAATTCATTACCTCATAGGGTTAGCGCAGGGATGAGTGAGTTTTATTATTTAACTCACTTTATAGTTATTTTATGACTATTACTCCTCTATATAAAGAGGTAAAAATATATTAAATTTAAATTAAATTTACAAAAATAAATTTTTATTTGACAAACATATTTATAACGATAATAATGCTTATCGTAAAACAATATTAACATTTGTTATTTATATACAAAATATTTTAATAAATAAGATTATTATCTTTAGTATGTAGTAAAACGATGGCATTAATTATGTTAATATGTATTTAAATTCAAAGTGAATATAATTGAAAATTAATTGTAAATGTAATTCACGTAAATTGGATGCCAGGCGTAGGCGACCACATATATAATGACTTCATTAGTAGTTCAACACACAAACCAACTCTCCGTAAAACAAAAAAAATATATATAAATTGTGCTCTCATTTAGTGCTTGAATTAGTTTTTACTACAGAGAGAGAGAGAGAGAGAGAGAGAGAGAGAGAGAGAGACCGACTGACCGATGGCCATGAGCTATGGTTTTGCAAAAACACGTAATAACTTTAATATCTGTTTATTATTACATTTTGTAAGAGCGTATGAGAGCCGCACCGGTAGTCGAC
>CAJPIZ010004067.1:0-10762 GCA_905368565.1 Medioppia subpectinata
AAACAATATCATAAATCTCATTAAAATGTGTGTTTAATAATTAAATTTTGTTTTAAATGACGTTTTGTGTATAGACTGAAAGCCAACCATTATAAAAATGGGTGAGAACTATTAGGTTGACTTTCATGTGGTGTGTCTTGTTTAAACTGACTAACCTAAAATTATTTACTGACCGTTGTGCCACCTATTTATGGCACACTGTGAATTTGAATCTGGTTAACCTAAAATCACTTTGCCCACCAATATTATAAATTAAAGTAAATATTTTCCATTTTGCAAATAATAACCTAGGTATATGCATATAGTATACATAAAGTTCTCATATTGAATACTTTATTTGATACTAGAATAATTGAGAAATGTTAATGTGAAACCTCAATTAAATCAACAATTGGCTACTTCTACAAATATTTAAATATAAAATTCGAAAACACCCTAAAAATGTAGACGAGACAGAAGTCACGTAACCATATATTCACTTAATAAACATGTAATCTACAAATAGATCATACATTATACAAACTTTACCATCACTTTTATTATTCTCAATGCTATATCTCAGCGCATGTCTCATTCAAATTGTTTTCTTATAAAGAAACACAAGTAAAAACTTTAGTTAATTTACAAATCAAATATAAGCCCATTTTATTACCTTGTTAATTTTAATAATATTGATCAATCTTATCATATACCATATGTACTTATACAGTAATTATTTTTTTGAGGTTTGGTTTTATCAATGAAATAATGTTATACATAATTATTAATTAATATGTTAACGTGTAATAATTAATATTATCAAATTTATAAGTAATTTATAATTATTTTATTTACACAATACAGTAATTGAGTAGCAAAATATATAAATTACAATTAATTTAATATTATTATAAATAGTAAAAATATATAAATATATTTTTAATGATAAATATAAATGAAATAATTAAATTAATTACCGGTAATATAAAGTATAACACAGGAATATTTGGCACAACATATAATATTTACTTTTAAATCTGATTTAATAGTTAATATTACCATTAATTATATTAATAAACTATTAGAATAATACAGTTTACATTGCTTTAAAACAATTATAATTATTAGATAATTATAAATATTTTAAATAAATTGGCGTAATATTGCTCTTATGTCAAATATTATGGCTGTTTTGCGAGTCCGGGGTTGAAGTATAGTTCCCTTTCGACACAACATAACCTAATCTCAGGTCTCTGTTCTTTTCCCATCTCTTTTTCCAGTCGTGATTGAGTCTAACAATCAGTTTAAATATAAGTAATCAATTTATTCAATAAAATCATGCAATTTTTACTTTTAGTAGTAATTCTAACAGATTCTTATACCACGAGAACTGAGCGATTGTATGACTGAATGCTTGACCAAATTGTGTGAATCCTTCACTTGGATAATACCACGAAGGGATACCTAACGTTGGTGTGAATGCAGATCATAATACTGTGTATACTTTACTTAATAACTGATCAGCCATACCCTCAGCGCATGCATAGACAATATACGTCCGTTGATTCTCATTCGTCCAGTTCTTATCGATGGTCTTCATATCAATCACTATTTGACTGCCAATGAGTTTAAACACAGCGGGAAGTGGTGTTTCTTCCTCTTCTGTGACATTCAAATCAATGCAAATTATATAATAACTCAAAACCTAATTGTAATACAGTATGGATATATGCGTTCACTCACTGGTTCGGCAACAGTTGAATACAAATACTTTAGGTTTCTTTTTCAGAGAATCGCAGTTTTTCTCCGAAAACTTGTCCACAATCTTACTTATGGCCAATTCATCGCCGGGTGTCTCGCCGTAGCCTTTGATCTTCTCATCGCCTCCGTGTCCAATAAACATCATAATAAAGGCGTCGCCTTCGTGTTGATGGTTGGCCTCCACTTCAAGCACTGCCTCAATTTGGTCGGCCGTCAGTCTCGGATAAATCTCCACTTCGAAGTACATCTGTTTCAGTATTGACTCAAATCTTTGGGCCTCTTTGTGGAGAACATCGATTGTGACAAATATAAGCGCTCGTCCGCGTTGTCGGCCATCCATTGTATACCATCGCGAATGACCGGATCTTAATGTAACCGCTTTGACCACTTGGAGGTCTATAATGTCTTTGTATTTCCACGGCTTTTCCGACGTGTTGTATTCGCGCAACTGATTTGCGGCCTCGAGTTGACCCGATTTCTCCAATATATCGGCCAATTTAGAGCAGTGGTCGCGCTCTCGCGTAAACTCACCAAATATTCTGCACTTCTTTGCCGTTTCGTCTCTAAAATTCTGTATTAATTATGCATTCATTTTATTAGTATTTTATTTATCAGCTTTTATACGGTGAAAAAATATGCTATTAGTTGTTTATACCGGTAAATTATTTATACAATTAGAAAATATGTTAATTATATACAGTATAATTTAATTATACAAAAAATAGTGTTTTTTACATTACTATAACATGTATTAGTATAACATGTTACTGTAAATCCCTTGTTATAACCCGTTAACTTACTTTGACATCATCGAGCATATATTCACATGGATGCGTTCTCAACAAGTTCATAAATTGTGAGCTTAATGTAACGGTGCTAATATATTCGAAGAATATCTTATTGAACCTGATTCTGGGGCCCTCCTGTTCCATACCTGTCCACTATTATCACAGCACTTATATAATCGACACAAATATGTCTCGTCTCAGACAAACACAGGCAACAGATATGAAACCAAATGCAAACACACTTGTGATTACAAAATCGTAAATATTTCACACATAATGTGTGACACATTGAGTTGCAATTTTCAATGCCATTCATTTGCTGATAAAATATGTGTAAAATTACTAAAAATCTGCGTATTTTTGTGTTCAAATACTTATAATATTCATAATTATCTCGTTTTAAAGTTGTATGAATACTATTTTGTTTTGCAAATAATCGATTTAAATTAAAGTAAACAATTTCCGTTTATGAATTAATAACCTAGCTACCTATGAATATTATTGTTATATTATTGAAATTTTTTATTTTAAATAATGAAAATAATCGGGAAATGTTAATTTGAAATCTCAATTAAACAACAATTGGCCACTTTTTACCTATAAGTTATATGAGTATAAAAAGTTTTAAAACGCCCTAAAAATGCAGACAAGACAGAAGTCACGTATCCATACATTCACTTAATTTACATGTAATCTACAAATACCATGATAGATCATAAATTATCCAAACTTTACCATTAGTTTTATTATTGTCAATACTATTCTTAGGGCACTATTGTCTGTCTTAGGGCAATAATATTCTGTCCCATTCGAATCACATTAATAATGTGACATTATATTAAGCCTTTGAGGTTTTTTTTTATAAAATAACCAATACAAACTTTTTAAAACTTGTATTTTATGACCATGTTAACTTTAACAATTTTAATTAACTTTAATATAAATTCATCTTGTACAGTAAGTATTTATAACTAATTGCTAATATATATTGCTAATTTGTGCTAATTGGTTCTAATTAATGAAACAAATTTATACATAATTATTAATTAATACAATAACTTGTGATAAATTTTTAACAAAATTTGTAAACATAATAAATATCAGAACTAATTTTATTTGTCTTAACATATTGTAAATTTAATTATAAAAAATATATACATTTCATATAAACTGTAAAACTAAACCAACAATTAATATAATATCTAATATTGAATTAAAATCGTTAAACAAATTAACCATAAAATAAATGTCATTAAATCTCAACTCTCTTTCATACTATGCATATCGGAAATGCCATTCAAGAGGTCCTCATCGAAGATCTTCTCAATGATATCTTCGACAATAACCGTCGCATCGGTTCTCAAGAGTTCCTCATATTTCTCGAGAGGAATCCTTCGATTCAATTCCGTTAAGAACTCATTAACTAAACCAATCTTCAAGTGTTTCACTCTCTGTTCGTTGCGTTTCTCTGCCTTCTTCTCTTCGCACTCAACCAAAGCCTCCATTTTGGCCCAAATGTCGTCAATGCCTTCGTTAGTGACGGCCGAACAGCGGATAACAGGAGGTCTTTCGCCATAATTGATGAATTTGGTGGCCGACATAATCTCGGCCGACATCTTACGCGCGTGTCTCACGAGATCGCCATCCGATTTGGTCACTATTATAATGTCCGCCATTTCCACGATTCCCTTCTTAATGGCCTGTATTTCGTCGCCTCCCGACGGCGCCACCAATAGTGCCATCAAATCACACAAATACGACACCTCGTACTCCGACTGTCCCACACCTACCGTCTCGATGATCACCACATCATAGCCGGCGCTCTCACACAACGAGATGGCATTGCCTGACAAATACAATACAAAACAATACATCAATTCATTATCAAATGGTTTGCATTTAAAAAATCAATACAAGAAGTACTGCAATATCTCGGGTATAGTTCACAGAGAATACTAATTATACACATATTTATATCGGATTTAAGGGATTCATAACCGGAAATGTATTGTAAATACAATTAACGGGAAATATATAAGAAATGCCGACAAGTGGTCAAACATTAGGACAATTAAGACACGACTATAAACAAGCAAACTGTGAACGCACTGGTAGTCTGTGTGACTCCACCCATATATCCACTGCTAGGAGAGGGCCTAATGAAGGCCATGGGATGTCTGGAGAGACGGGCCATACGGGTCTTGTCGGCGAGTATTGAGCCGCCATTGATGGCCGACGAGGGGTCGATGGCTAAGACGGCCACCTTTTTGTCGTACTTCTGGATCAGATTCATGCCAAACGACTCGATGAACGTCGACTTCCCAGCGCCGGGACCTCCGCTGATACCCAACCTCAGCGTCTTGTGTCCGGTCTTCACGTTATGATCGTTAACTCTCCTCAAGAGTTGTCGTCTGAGTGGTGACCGTTTGCTCGACTCGACCAAAGTTATGGCCCGAGAGAGTGACGCTCTCTGGCCGGCGATCACACCCGACATCAGTTCCGCTGCAAACTTCTCGGCCATCACTTCTTCGGCGGTTAAAAATAGTGTACAAAATGAGTGCCGAAGAAAACAAAACTCAACACTGATTTCAATCGCAACTCATTTTTCGCAATCAATGTTTTGAAATCACTTTTTCGGACATCAATTACGGCCGCAATTCACACAACTCTCGCTTCGCGTTAACGTTGAACACAATATACGGTTACTATAGTAACAGTACATATGTATAGTTGCCAAGAGTTGGGCAGAGAGGGCGACACTGATTGGTCTATAATATTTGGCCAATTGATCATCACGTCTACAATAAAGCATAGGTGCTTCCAGTGAGGGGGTGTAGCTCAGTGGTAGAGCGTCCGCTTCGCATGCGGAAGGCCCGGGGTTCGATCCCCCGCACCTCCACTTTTGTCATTTTTTGATTATGCTTTTTATTTTTTTTTAATCTACTAAATATACTTCTGTTTAATTTATTGCTTGCGTTCACTTTTTTGTTGCTTTATTTTAGTGGTATTTATATATAATATTTTATTTTTTAAATATAATTATATCTACAGTTATAATGAGTTTTATTCACAATAAAATTCTGTGAAAATAATATATACTTTTCAAATCAAATACATAAAAGCTTTTTGTCATTATTTTTGCTGTTTTATATGTTTTGCTGTTTTATTATATAATTATTATTACATGTGTGTTATGTTTGTGTGATTTTAGATATTTTAATTTTTTGATTACAATCAGTCTTATAATCAATTTATAGTTGATTTGTGTTTGCGTTTAGAGTTCTCTCTCATCAAAAAAAAAATTTAATTCATATAATTTTTTACTTTAAAACAAAATTAAAATAAAATAAACAATTTTCATAACAAATCATACGAAATATAATAGAATTCGTTTTGTTGGTATGTTTTGTATTTATTTCAAACTCTTTCATATAATATAATAATTTTTATATATTAATAATTTATTCTATAATTTCTATTTTTATATAATTATCGTTATTATCGTCTATTCTATGAGTGTTTATAATGTAATCATTTTGTATAATGTATGTAATGTTGTGTAATATCCAATCGGATCCGCTGTATGTCGTTCACTGGTCACCACCCGATTCACTGGTTTTGCTGAATCCACGCTTCAGACCAGATATGACTGAACCGCCCATCTCTACGATCCCTTTGCCCGCATTCACTATCGCTTCACCACTTTGTTTCACCTGAATTCATATAAATCACCATGGTCAATTAATCGTCATTATTAATAGCATAAATCATATAATCAATTGCCAAATATTCACATCAAAAATATTTCGCATTTTACAGAATATTCTGGCGAAGAATGTATAAAATATTCAACATTTTCTGTTATTTCGTAAACTAATTTGCAAAGCATTTAATTGTATAGGGATTTGCTGTACTGTTTGGCACTCAATGTACGCAAAATGGTTTGCATTCATAATAAATATTAATACTAATAATAAAATAAAAAGAGAATAATAATATTTATGCATTAATATCAGATGTCTATATTTGAATAAAACTTTTATTAATATTATATTTTTATTACAATTATATTGCTATGGATTAGCATTTGTTTAATGCAATTGTTTAGCAAATATATTGCGATATATTTATTGCCTAAATATATCGATTAAAAAGCTATTGTATTGATAAACCATTTGAAATAAAAATGATTGATTAATTGTGGCATTTCGTGCCCTTTTTGGATCACATTCTTGATATTTCTTTGGTTAAAATATATCTAAATCTAGATTTAATTTATTACTTTCTACTTATAATTTGTTACATTTCATTAATTGAGTGCCAAATTCATTACATTATTAGCGAGAAAAAAACACTTATAAATAATTACATTAAACTAATAGACATTTTGTCCACAAATGCAATGCTATTCATGATAACAGAATCCATAAAGAATTAAATCAAAATAATCCCCAAATAAATAAGTGCTAAATAATTAGACAACTAGTAATATATTTGACTAAAACATGGTATAAATTGAATATAAAAACAATGATAATTACGGCATTGGATGCGACTTGTGATATATTGCCGACAGCACCAGAAGCAGCCCCTAAGATGCCTTCCCTGGGCTGTCCAGCGGCCGCGTCTGTGGCCTCCGCCGAGTCGAGCGACTGTTGTTTGTTGAGGTCATCGGATCCGAAGTCGTAATTCTGTGTCGTAGACATGGTTTCAATAATTTAATTATGGTATTTTTTAAATAATGCTATTATTAGCCGTTTGTAAAGCACTATAAAGTGGACACAAAATATTATATATATTTTTTAAGGATTTGATTCTCTCTATCACTCGAGAAGCGCAAGCGTTTGAATACAGTTTTGTATTGTATTGTATGACCGAAAATGACTGTTCACTCAATGTATTGGTTCGTACAATACTGTAGAGGAGAGGACTGGGATATGGGGTCTGTAGTGAAGGAATATAACGTGAAAATGCGAGCAAAAAATCAATACTTTTAGTTGTGATATAATGTTGAAGAGAAAATCAATTGCATACAGAATACAAGGCTTTTTGGTAGAAGTTTTTGGTGTGTATTTTGGTGTATTTCAATGGATATGTCAGTGCTATCTCTCGCTTCTCTACCATTAGATTCAAGCATTTTTAAAAACCTTTCATTTGCTTTCTTTAGATAAATTTATGAATAATAATAAATTTGTCAAAAATAACCCGAAAACAACATTTTAATGCAATTATAATTGGTTTTTGCATTAATTATTTATTGCAAACACTCATAAAGTGTATTAATAATGAATTTATACCTCTATTCCTAAATAAATCATTTGAAATATATTTTTTTCGAAACAAATATTAAACTCTCTTTTTTTAATAGCTTTTAAAACATAATGATAGTTTTTCCCTACAATACTATGTTATATGTTTTCACTATTGAATTATTCAACAAAATATTATTATTTGTTAAACAATATTTCTATGATATCATAATATCATTTTCAAATAACGCACAGATCTGTCTGTGATGTGAACCAAACAAAGTTATATTTATATATATTTTACCAAAAGTGTTGACAAAGATATTCCGGAAATTACATCTTCAATGCCTTATATTGAGTCCATTTATTGGAGTCAACGCTATCTAATAGATTGAGATTTGATTGCATTGATTGAGATATTAAGCGCATAAATATATAAACCCTTTCAGTGACAATCACTGCCAATACTGGTTGCATATTATCATCTAATCTATGGGTTGGACAACAATTTTTTGGCATAAATATTGCAATTTGCAAACATTGCAAACACACACAAACTGTGCAAATCGTTAATTTTATGCTTTGCATATCATAAACACTATAGTTAATTGCTTATAGTATGCAAACTGCATACACAAAAGCTAACTGTCCATTAAATTAAGTGCAAAATTTATCTAATAAAACACAATTCAAATTTCTTAAAGTTTATGATTCAATTGAGTTTAGCTTCAGAAGTAAATTTCCATAAAAGTTATCTACAATTTTGCTAAACATATTAAAAATATGAATATGTGTAACATTTTTGTTTGATTAAATTTTTGGGAAATTATTTCCAAAATTATAATTAAATCTAAAGCACTAAAAATGTAAGCTATTGTATGATTAAGTTTTTTCCATCTCACTCTCTTGTGTTAACTTAAACTTCACATTATATTGTGGTTTTCAGATGAAAACAGTGGTCCACAAGCAGTGGTAGTGTATGTATTAATACAATACTTTACTGTATATATGTTTGTGTTATTCAACACTACTGTAGTCTTTCCTCTCTATTGTTGAATCGCTTTTAAGGGCAAACTCTCTGAGAAGGCGAAGAAGTAATCAATAAATTAGTGGTCGATATAACAGGAGTCGGAGTCGTTGTGCGCCAACTCTTTGGCACACAATTCACCGATAAATGACGGCTTAAAACACTAACACATTAACTATAATCAGAAAACATCTACTTTTATAAATCATATAATTTTATTGACTATAACTTTTGCCCCGAATTTTTCTCACAATTTGTTCACTTTATATATAGAACTGATCTATAAATAAGATTTAAGACATAATAAGACAATAAGAAATATAGTATTATTTTCAGTTATGTGTTCAGACAAGTAGTCAATAATGAAATAACACAAAAAATGTTAACCAATTTCAGCCAATCTTCTCATTTGTAATGAAATGACTGTTTATTTGTCTTCACTATTAGAATCAATCAATGGTTTCATTGGTTCTCACTTTTAATTAATGAGATTAACACCAAAACTCTGTTAAGCAATACATGTATTATTAATGCTATCAAACCAACCAAATAAACGTTTACTTCATTTGCAAATTATATTTATTTAATTCAAATTAATTAATAATTCACAAAATTCCAATTTATTTACTATATACCATTTATACTGTATACTTATTTATCGTATGAAAATTTAATGTTATACAGTATAACACTACAGTAAATCAGTTGTAAATAAAATCAAAAACGTTGCGTTTGTTATCCTTCTAGTAATTAAAAGACATTAATTTAAAGTTTAATTAAATGTTTTCAAAGACAGTCGTAAAACACAGTTAATCGATATCTTAGATAACTTATAAATATAAAAATTAATTGATTATTGGACATAAATTTTTGAAAAAATATAATCGGATTTAAGACTTTTAATCAAAAATATATATTTTCCTCTCTTTTCGATCACATAATAGTTTAACTAATGATTAATGCGATTGAGTTTATGAACAAAAATTACAGCAAACAAAGTGTGTCTGATCTGTGATTGAGATTAAATGTCTGGCATTGAGACACATATATGGACCGAGAATTAGACATTGATTTCTTAAAAATTATATACCAAGTGATCGGTTATGAGCCAAAGTATATACCCATCAAAGTTGGCACTAAAGTTAAAGTGGTTTAAAATTAGCCATATTTTGATGGCAACCCTTTTTCTATGTCAATGAAATTTAATATAATGCCTTAATTAATATATTATGTTCACAATGTCAACACCACAATGCAATTAAGTGATCAAGAATTTTGTAATCTTATATATATCCTCTCTCTCTCTCTCTCTCTCTCTCTCCTCAACTCTCAATAACATTTGGTTGGCCTTTAAAGTAAAAGTCAATTGTTTAATTAAAAACTATTATAGTTATAATTTTCAAAAATCGTATAATTGTTTGAATTAAATTGAAAATAATGACTACAATAATAATGAAAATACTTATAACCCATTGAATGCTTATTCTCTCAATATTTAAAACATAAATTCAAATGACTTAAGATTTTCGTTCATTTGAGTGCTTCTGACCAAACATTTTTCAACAATAGTTTTTCAAATAAAAAAATATTTGCTTTGATTTTGTTGCCAACAAATATATTTACTATTTGACACATAAATATGCGATAAAATTCTGTTGGCATCAGATTTGATGTAATGTTTTAAAGTCATCATTAGATTTGAATTTATGATCGAAAGACAGCAAAGAATTTCTAATACATTTCACTGGGATTTTCAACATTTATTATTTACTATTACAGTACTGTCAATGAGAGAGAATGAATGAATGTAAGAGAGAGAGAGAGAGAGAGAGAGAGTGAGAATAGACTGAGAGACGAGTCTTTACATGAATAACAAAAATCATGTAATGTTTTCTGAATTCAATTTCTTCTTTTTCTACATCTTTTGTTGAAAAGACAACAAATTCTTTATGTAATAC
>CAJPIZ010004069.1:0-10759 GCA_905368565.1 Medioppia subpectinata
CAATGACACTCTGGGGATAACCCTCATTGAAAAACCTCTCGAATACCGACTGATTTAAG
Organism: Medioppia subpectinata; assembly: GCA_905368565.1. Taxonomy (NCBI): domain Eukaryota; kingdom Metazoa; phylum Arthropoda; class Arachnida; order Sarcoptiformes; family Oppiidae; genus Medioppia; species Medioppia subpectinata. The sequence continues at coordinate 60 of CAJPIZ010004069.1, forward strand.
TATCGCAACTCGTTGTCCGTTACGTACAGTCTTACCTCACGAAATAGGGAGCCAAACGTACCGCCATTTAGTGCCACGCGTGCCAATTGATCGCCAGTCATGCGCAGTTCGAGTGTCTGTTTATTTGAACCATCATTATTTATGTCGAAAAATTGATTTTCTATTTGAGTTAATGGATTGTCGACAATGTGTACAGTTTTTAATTTTTTTAGCTCGATGAACGCAAATTGAGCTATATGTTTTAAAAATCGGTTTTGTTCAATGTAAACGTAGCGCAGTTCATATAATTCATTAAATGCGTGTTTTGGGATAGTGGTCAAATGAGTATTGATTATTCTCAACGTGACCAAGTTGTTTAAATAGCCACCAATAGCTCCGAATAAATCATAGTCACCATGCTTATCAACAATGGGTGCGTTATTTATGTAAACTCTTTCGACTTTGCTATAAATGCTATCAAAAGCTTGTCGGTGAATATATTTCAAGCTCGTAGCGTTTTCTATACGAATATCAGGGAATACTATACCAGCGAATACAGATTTTTCTAATGTTTCAACTTTAGTATTTTTCAATTCGAACCGTACGAACTCTTTTTGTTCGGGTTTTAGTGTATTATTAAGGCTCCTAAAAATGTCGGTCAAATTCAGTTTGTCATTACCGTCGCATACGATCGAGCATTTAATATCGGCCACAATCTGAAATCGGCATGGTGGCTTTATGAGTTTTGGATCTGGGCAGACTGTGCTAGCTTTTACCATGCTCAATATGGCCAAAAACAGAGATATTACTACTGGTAAAAAATTTTAAATTAGTTATATGCATAGCTTAATTAGTACTAATATCAACAGTACTTACAATTGATTTTCATGTTAATAAACTTAGTAATGTTGGTTATTTTATAAATGTGAAGTATTTTCAAAATGATCTATATAAATTATTTTTATCAATTATTATTTATACTGTTTTAAAACACATTAGCACAAAAAGTGCATTGCATTTAGATTATCGAAATATTTTTGACATTAATATGTGACATGTTAAGTTTGTCCTTAGCTTTTGTTATTTTGATGTGTATTATTGAAAATTTATAATAAAATACACATTACATAACTTCTGTAACTTGTGTCCTTATATATTAGGACAAATTGTATCATTTCATAATCACAAACAATATTTTGATTTGAATGATCTATCAAGGTTATATTTGTAATAATACAATTATATTGTATAGAGTTATTGTGTATTATACATTTATGTTTTATTGTTTATATTTATCTGTTTATCACTATATTATTAAACGTTAAACTGATAAACGTAAATGCACTTAATGTGCTAGCATAAAACAATTAGTATAAATAATAAGCTTAACTTAGTTTTAAAATATATATTGCTTAATTCAATTTAAAATCAATTTAAAATACTAAAATATAAAAATATTTTAAAAATATTCCAATAATTGTTAAACATGAAAATTGTTGGTAAGTAAATATTGTTACTAACTTGTAAGCATTTTATCCTTCATCAATTTAGTAATACATGTATATAATTAATTAATTACAGATCTATTGGTGTTCGCAGCGATACTGAGCATTGCAAAAGCAATCCCAATTTGCCCAGACTCTGCGCTAATAAAAGCACCTTGCCGTTTTGAAATCCAGGCCGACACTGAATGTTCGATTGTTTGCGATGGCGATAGATCAGTCAATTTGACTGACGTATTCATTAAGTTAAACAATACACTACAACCCAATCAAAAGAACTTTACCCGTTTCCTACTAACTAATAAAAACATTACAAGACTAGAGGCAATGGTTTTTGCCAACATATGGTTCAAATATATTGTCATAGAAAACGCGACTAATTTACAATATATCCACCGTGAGGCTTTTTTCATATCACCTTATTATAACTCATTTGTTAAGTCACTGTCTATAATAAACACACCAATTGTCGATCAATATGGCCTCTATCGACCATTCCAAGCAATTAACGATTTGACCAATCTAGTCACTTTAAAACTGATCAACACTAGTTTGACCGAGATACCGCCATTTGGGTTCAAGGATTTATTAGAGTTGCGCCACGTCTACATCGAAAACAATCGGGCTCTAAAACGTTTATATGAGCATGCATTCAAACACTTACCCAATTTACTCACCCTGCACATTGTGGGAAATCCCATCAAGGCGATTGACTCATGTTCGTTTGACTTTAACGATGCCTATACTTTTAAATTGCCCCTGGATATGCGTTTGACTGGCGACCATTTGTCAAACGGTGCGTTCAATAGCTCTACGTTCGATAAGTTAGCAAGGTTGGGAAAGTTGTACTTAACGGACAACGAGTTGCGGTACTTAAACCAAACTGTGTTCGAGTCGTTTCTACAGAACATCAAAAAGAATGTGATTATATCGGACACCGACTGTATGGACAGCCGTAACGATTGGTTGAGAGCGAAATACCCAAACCAATGGGTGGATTTGAGTTGCGCCAATTGCGCGGCCGAGCGTGATCGTTTACGAAAACAGTTTAAAATTTAATGATTTTTGTCAATATGTACATGTATGCAATAAATTTGAAAATTTCACAATAAGTTTGAATGTTTGCACAATAAGTGCTTTGCATCTAGATATTAGAGTTATTTTTGAAGTTAATAAATGACATGGTAAGTTTGTCCTTAGCTTTTGTTATTTTGATGTTTACTATTAAATACTTATGATAAAATGCATATTACATGACTTTTGTAACTTGTGTCCTTAGAAAAAGTATCATTATATAAACTTGTGTCTGTATATTAGGACAAATTGTGTTTTTTCAATATCATAAAAGTTATTTTGATTTGCTTCATGAATCAAGGTTACAATTGTAATATCTTTCTGTTGTTTATATTACATTTGTAATCACCTAAAGCTCCGAGTTAAATAATTTAATCTCTATTTTTACATTCAATATAACAAAATAATAAGATAAAGCCAAAATCTCTTTACAATAACCCTAGTACATAATAGAACAATTCTCTATACGGACCTGTATTTGAACAAAATAAAGAACTTTTTTAATTTTATAATAAATAATAAAATTTTACTAAATTTATTAAATATTAATTTATCTATAGAATAATAAACATTATGAAAGATTTAAGTAAATTAAAAGTTGTGATACAGTACATAATACAATAACACAAAAATCGTATTTTGTCACAGTTCTATTTATTGTCATATAAATTAGATATTTAGGTTACATAATAAAACAAAATATTCTTATTTGTTATAATAATCACATGTTTTAAATAAGTAACTCGTTGCGTAAACGATCACGTTCAGCCAAATCATTAACACAATTCAAATCCACCCACTGTTTCGGGTACTTATCTCTCAGCCAATCATTACCGCTATCTTCGCAGTCAGTGTCCGACACAATCACATTCGCCACACTATTCGTCAGAAACCGTTTGAATAGCGACTCATTTAAATACCGTAAGTTATCGTCGGTAACGTACAGCTTAACAATTTGTTTTGGGTTATATTGTATGTCAAACGTATCGGCAGTTAACGCCACGTTTAACATACGATCGCCAGTTACGCGCAACTCGAAGGGTAATAGTTCAGGATCTCTGAACGTAAGGCTAACTGGACTTCCGTCAAATATCTCGATCGGATTATCAACAAGGTGTACTTTTCGTAGCTGGACCATACCGCTGAACGCGCCGTCACCAATATGTTTTAATAGCCGATTTTGTTCGATATATATGTACCGCATTTCACGCAGGTACATGTGATTATCGGGGTTGAAGGCCATTTTTGGAATTGTGGTTATGTTAGTGTTGATTATTTTGACCGTGACCAAACTGAACAAATCGCTTATGGTGCTGAATAAATCGTACTTGTGGCGAAAATCGCGATCAACAATTGGTGCGTTATTTATGTACAGTGTATGTAAACGTGAGAAATCGGTGGCAAAAGCATCGTAGTGAATATATTTCAAACTCGTGGCGTTCTCTATGTGAATCTCTGTGAACGATATGTACCTAAACACCGCTAACTCGAGTGATTCAACCTTAGTGTTTGACAGTTCGAACCGTTCGAACTTCCTTTGTTCGGCTTTTAACCCGATGTTTAGGTCATGGAAAATGTCGGTCAAATTAACCGCTTGGTTGCCATCGCATACGATCGAGCATTTAATGTCTTGCACCTTCTCGAAACGGCATGGTGCTTTTATGGCCGATGCTTCCGGGCATACTGTGTCAGCTTGTACCAAGCTCAATATGGTTAACAACGAGCATGTGACAACTATAAATTAATTGCAATGTTTTTTACATATTGTATGTTAATTATTATATAATTCATTCATAATTTATTAGAAATAAACAAATTTACTAAATTATAAATTTAATAATTATAATACGATCAATCGCAACATGTATATTTTAGTGAATTTTATATTGCAAAGCAGTTAAACTTACTAATTATTTTCATTGTTAAATATATTAAATATACAAAATGTATAAATTTATAACTTTAAATAATATAATAACCTCACTATTTATACTATCATAATAGTGCATTTTAGATCACATTTACAGAAAGTGCATAATACTTCAAAGTTGTTTTTAATTTTATTGATCTATTTATCATTTAATAACATTATATAATGAATAATCAATTAAAAAAGTTGATATATAAATGAATTATTGTATGAATTTCTATATACAGTACTTGTATAGAAATGTACCAAAAATGGCGCAAACATATCCACATTTCAAGTCCCACTCAATAGAACACATTTGCAAAGTATAATCTCATAAATATAAAAATACTAGCAAGCATAATGCCCGTTTAAAACTGGCGCGCTTACTTAGCTTAAGCCAATCGTTTGACACTTGACACTCGTACAAACGTTTAGTGTACACATAGTCTGTTACACACACCCATCCCTCTCCTTCTACTTTCCTCTCTGTGTTTCCAATGCATATTATAAGTCCCCCACCCCTTATAAATGTAACATTTAGTGTATAACATTATGCGTGACCCTTCGAGATAAGTATTTTATAATATTGTTTGATGTTTGATTTGATGTTTGATTAAAAATAATCTTTGTATAACTTATACTTAAAATTAAATAAATTCAAAGTTCAATTTTTAAAATTATATTAATAGTTAAATAATGGTTAAATCAACGCAAATATCTATTTTTGACGATCGTGTTAGTTTATTATTAAAATAATATAGAATTATTCCGGGATAATCCTGGACAATCTGATAAGATTAAGTTACTTAATTACTTAATGCATCACTGAAAGCATGATGTAATTAGTAATTATAAAATGCTTTTAAGTATAATGTATACCATACAGTGCATTTTGATACAGGTACATAATATGTTAAAAATACATATAGCGTAGATAATGCACATTTAGTGCAAATGACTTAACGTGCATTTAATCAAATAAAACAAACAAATAAACCACTTGTAAGTTAATTTTGTTGCACTAATTATACTAGTTTAACAAAACATTTTTGATAAAATTGAATGAATCTCAAATTGTTAATTAAAAATAATTGCTATTTTAAAAATAATTTTGTAACAAGAACCTTTTAAATATAATAGTGTTATAACTTATAAGTAATAAATTGGGTTTAGATTTACGGGACAAAAATTATTAAAGCCTTTATTCTTTTGCAATTATTTTTAAAACTAAGGACAACTTATAAGGACAATTTGTAATGAAAACATAAGACAATTTATACTGTATTATATAAAGTATGTTGACAATAAATATACTGTAGATAATGTACATTCAGTGCAATTATTTAACGTGCAATTAATCTAACCACCAAAATAAACCACTTGTAAGCTAACTTTGTTGCACCAAATGTTTTTTCAATGTTATAAATTATAATATACACAACTATTTTACACTAAGATCATTACACTAAAATTGTACTAAAATCTAACATGTTCTTTTTTTATTGATGTGCAAAGATAACGTAGAATATGTTTGTTGTAAATTTTGCTATTATATAAAATATAAAAGCTTCAGTATTAATGAATATGTGACTCTATTTATAACTTTGTAATTCATAAATAATTTGTTTCAATTAATTTTACTTATAACAGTAGAATCAAGTTTAATAATTATAAACTACGGTAACAATTCAAAAATAATTAATTACAATAACCATGACGGGATCTAAAGGTAATTTATATATAATTTATTCAGTTAATTTAAGTAAAACTTGCAAATCTAACTTTATTAAACAAAATATTATTAGTTGCAATGTTGGCATTTTTGGCCTTGGTCAATTACACGGTAGGCCAAGATACATGCCCATATGTTGAAATCAGAAAGCCATGTTCATTTAACGAAGATCTTGACCATTATGGTTGTTATATACTTTGTGACGGCACTGAAAACATAAACTTAAACGCCATTATGTCAGACGCGGATCGCAAACTAAAACCCGACGACAAGTACTTTACAAAACTGGTTATACGAAACACGGGTATAGAGGCGTTGGAGGCGTACACGTGTGCCGGCTTACAATTTGATGCAATTCACCTCGATAATGCGACCAGCTTGAAACGAATACACCTTGAAGCATTTAACGGAACGCAAAATCGGATAAAGTCAATCACGATAGATAAAACACCGGTAATTGAGCATGTTGATAACGGTTCGCTATACGACTTGTTTGGGGCCATTCGCACACTGACCACGTTGGAAACAATCACGCTCAAACAAACTAACGTAACAACTTTACCACGTTTAGCACTTGATGGGCTGAAACATCTGCAATGGATCACGCTGGCTAGTAACCCGATTACCACGATTGCCACAGGGGCCTTCAACAATTTACCCTCGTTGACATTTTTGCATTTAACGGATAACCCGTTAGCACTGGTGGACGACAAGGCATTTACCATATGTGGTAACGATAATAGGAAAAGGCTTGAGATAATTATTGATGGTAATTGGATAACTAGCGAGGCATTTGCCAACGATGCATTTGATTATATTAGGTGTCCGACTAGTATATATTTAATTAATTCCCAGATACGGTATTTGCGTGATGGTGCTTTTCATCAGTTTTTAAAAGAAGATGGTTTAAACGCTATATTTAATGTTAATATAAACTGCACCGACAGTCGTAATAAGTGGTTAAGCTACTTTCCTAATGTATGGAGCGATTTGAACTGTTAATAAATTGCTATTTGAGATGTTATATTTAAGATCATTATTGAGTATAATTATTACATATGGTAATAAATAGACTTTTTAAATTATGTAATTGTGTCCGCAACTTATTATTTTAGTTTATAATCGTAAACCAGTTAAATTAGTTTGCAATTGTTACAATATAAATACAACCATAATATAGAAATACTATGCAATGTCACTATTACAGTTTGGTAAATTAGATTATAAACACAATTATAGTATAGAAATAATTTAGAATTTCTTTATTACAGTTTGGTTAATTAGATTATAAACATAACCATAATATAGAAATACTATGCAATGTCACTATTACAGTTTGGTGAATTAGATTATAAACACAACCATAGTATAGAAATACTTGAGAATTTCCCTATTACAGTTTGGTTAATTAGATTATAAACACAACCATAGTATAGAAATACTTGAAAATTTCTTTTTTACAGTTTGGTTAATTAGATCATAAACACAACCATAGTATAGAAATACTTGAGAATTTCCCTATTACAGTTTGGTGAATTAGATTATAAACACAACCATAGTATAGAAATAATTTTAAATTTCCCTATTACAGTTTGGTGAATTAGATTATAAACACAACCATAATATAGAAATTCTCTAGAATTGCAAATATAAATGTTGCCGTATAATATGGTAATATTTATATCAATCAAAGGAATTTAAGATAAACTAGAATGTAAAATTATAAATAAAAAATTTTAAATTTTAAAATAACATAATTACTAGATATAATTTGCTTAATGTATAGATTGAAGACATAAATGTATCAACATTATATGATGATTATTATTATTATAAACTCGCTCGACCATAATTTAAAATTAAAATATAAATAAACAACATAAATTTTCAAAAATTTATTTATTCATAGCAGACATTACCTATTTAAAAATCACACGTACATGAGATCAAAATATAATGCATATAGATGATATTATTTATTAATCAATCAAATCGACAGTAATCTCGGTATCGAATAAATATAAACCATTACTACTTATAAGAAAACTAAGATCAACAGTTTTCACACCAGGGTAAAAGTCTTTGGGAATTAGTTGGTTGACGGAAAATGTCTGAATCCAATTGCTTTCAATGGGACACTTTGTATGATTACAGACATCGGTCACAAAGTCGGGCAATAATGTGTTCAAATCTTTTCTAAAGTGTTTCTCATTTACAACAAAATCAATAATTATGGTAAAATATGGTTTGTCAGCACTTTCAGCTAGATAGAAAATTTAATTTAATATGATTATATTTAATAGGTTAACTGTGAAACTACTATATACTACATACTAGGTATAAAATCAAAGTTTAACGACAATTGTTTGCCACGAGATACAGTGCAATTGGTCTCCGCAGCGCAGCCATCAATTGCAAACCGAGTACACGTGCCAACTAGGTTGATTTTGAAAAATAATTATTTAATTAACACGGTGTAACAATTTATTGAATAATTGTTTAGATTTTTAAAACCTACACAAATCTTTGTGGCCGACTTCGCCTGAAGCAACAATACCAACGAACATTGCCAAACAAATTAAATTAAACATGGCCATTTTATATTAATAATTATTAGAGTCTTGAATTTGTAATAATATTTATGTGAAGTTTAAACAATTATTGATCCGTTTATATACTAATAATTATGCACTTCAAACAAAGTCAGCCCAACACATATTTATTATTGCATAGGTAGATAGAAATACAAATAATCAATCAGTACGGTCATTTATTATATAAGAAACTGGTTCACAACAGTATAGAACTTATTAACTGATGTACATTTTAGTTTACCATTTTATTTATATTTTGTATTAGTCATGTTACAATTATCAATTTATTAAATAAACTTAAGCATTAACAAAATATTGATAGTGTTTATTATTTATATAAGTTTAAATAAAATCTAGAATCAATTTATTTATTGCAATGCATAAGTTCATTATTTCATATAATTTGGGCTTGCTAGCTTAAACATTTTCTAGAATATATTGCTACATATAATGTTGAATAGTTGTAATTATTATTATCCAATAAAAATTTATCTACAAAATAAATCTAGCAATATTATGTCAATTGAATTAACATACTTGAGACCATCTATATTGTAAAACTATTTGAACATACCTATTAGGTAACAACTTGACAACCTTTTAAAGTTCTTGGAAGATTTTATAAAATTATAAACACAATAATATTGTAAAATTTTTCAAAATAAAGTAAATTTTGACAAATATTAAAATTATAGTAAAATGTTGTAATAATTATATTAATTAAATCTATGATTGGCCAAAATTAGTATTGTATTGTATTTAGAATGGTGACAAAAATCATATTAAACAATCATTGTTTAAATTATTTACAAATGATTTTATGTAAAAAAAATTATATTTATTATAAAAAATAGTTTAAGTACAACACTTAATTAAATTATTAATTAACATTAAATAAATCATTAAATAATTTATAATAACTGATGTGATATGTGTTTTACTCGAGCGCCATAACTTCACTGACAAATATTGTTTCAATTAAATAATTGAAACCACAACATTTAATGCTTAATCATTTTAATTTTATTTATCAATTTTCAAACAATATATAGAAATATAAATTGAAAAATTTTTATTAAAAATCAAATATAATTAAAATTTATAATTATATATAAATTTCCAAAATTGTATACAATTATCATAGTAATTAATGATATAAATTAATATAATTAAACAAAAATATTTAAAATTAATTTAAATAAATTTTACAAGGTTACAACTAATTAATTAATCAGTTCAACATTAACCTTGGTGCAAAACAATGATCGATCATGATCATCATCAACAAGGTGCGCTTCCAATTGGATGTGATTCGCTTCCGGGAGTAAATCCTTGGGTAGAGTGGTCTTCAACTCAAGTGTGTTGTCATGATTTACACGTATCGGACAGTGTGTGTGATGGCAAGTATTGGCATCATAGCCGGGTAGGTATTTATTAAACTAAACCCGGCGCTCTTGTTCATAGGCAAAATAATCAGCGACCAACACCAATTTGGATGCATTATTATCTCGCACTATGAGAGAAAGAGAGAGAGAGAGAATCAGGTGATAATGGTTAATTAGTGGTTAATAAGTATAGCCAGTAATAATTAATTTAATGTTTTTGTCTATTTAATACAATTAACCAGATGCATGAGTCATATTTGTTATTAGTAAATTTATATAATCAAGATTCATTCATCTAATAATAACACGTAGCACATTTGCAAGCCTCAATGTTGTATTTAATTATTAGCATGCTAAGGAGGGAATATGCCCTACGTAAATTTAATTTAAGCAATTTAAACCATACAATCCTATTTAGAATGATAACTAAATTCAATTAAGGCGATAAAATTTTGCGAATGGGCTTAAACAGAGTTAATATCAACAAAATTAGTTTACAAAATTAAAGTAATAATTTCAATT
>CAJPIZ010004070.1:0-10759 GCA_905368565.1 Medioppia subpectinata
GGGTTAGAAATGAAAGTTTGAGATATACATGAAATTCTTAGAAAAACAATGAATTGAAATAATGGTAAAAATAAGATAATCATTCTTCGATGTCTTAAAGCTGATCTAATACATGCAAATCCTTACACAATATTTTTTAAAAACTACTTTAATATTGAAACCGATTTACTATCGGATAAAATAAAACTTGTTTTTGATAATTGAAATTCAATTTTGGCCCTAAAATAGAAATAAACTTTGCATCAAATTGTATGTCTCTGATGGGAATGGCTTGTGAGGGGACAGTAGTGTCTTACGGGAACTTATTGCCCGAATCGTCGTACAAGTCATTAGTGTTGTTGCACTTGTATAAGGGATACACAAAAGTACCCACATATCCGGCATTTGGCTCTTTCTTCTTGTAGATCCAGCCATCGATACCCACTTGAGTGCTCTGACCGTTGATGACGGGACTGTCAGTGTAGTCACACTTTTGCATTTCATACTCTTTTGGATAAATAACAAGTTCGCAATACTCGTACTTTTGATACTTCTCTACAACAGCAGACCCACTGCTTTTGAGATACCAATCGGCGCCCATTCGGCGCCAATTCTTTTCGGGAGCAGCGGTTGTGGGCATAAATTGGGGAATGGGTTGTATTTGAAAGCCTGCGCCTCTGAGTGGGAGCACCGGTGGGGGCAGAACTGGTTTCCCGGGGACTTTACACATTCTGGGCCTGTAGTGGTGGGCAAGTGGTGGTGGAGGTCGATGCTGGCGGCCGGTCAGGTAAATGCCGGGCGCGTTGTAATCGATTGCCAACCAATCGTTGGAATTTATTATAGTCTTCAACATGGGGTCGAGTGGGGCGGAGAACGAGCTGGAACAGCAGTCATTCTGATGATACTGCTTGTCGGTGACGACCCCGGCGTACAACTGCTCGTACCGGTGCCGGGCCTGCACTTCGTCCATACCTTCCTTCCACTTCCTGATGGCAGTCACGACACCGTTTTGAGGCGCCGACAGAACCGCTCGGATTTCGCCATCGATCGAATCAAAGGCAATGGTTAGACCCCAGCAGTGGGTCTCAAACTTGGATTCCGTGGGCCCCAGAAATACCACCGGATGTGTGATTGTCTTGAGGCTGGCTTTTGTTGCCCCGCCTTTAGGCACCAGAAAATCGCAGTCAAGAGCTTCTTCGGTGGTCAACGCCTTAAAATCATGAGTACCCCCTACAACTGCATCGGGCGGCCCCCACTTTAGCTCGAACTCCACCACCACTACACCGCCCTGTTGTACGAGACTGCGGTTGTGGTGCGTCCCGTAATTGTGGGGATCGCTGACCAGTAGTCGGGCGCCGGCGCACACGTATAACGCAAAATATTTGGCCGCCTTAGGGGTTGGCAGCGGTGATTTCGATTGTTTGGTAGCCATGAGTTCAAAGTCCAATATATCCCATACGTTGCCTAAGCTGTGCAGCTTATTGTCCATCACGAGTCGGTACGATTCGGCATCGGTAACGTGTTGTGGCATTGGGTCGAGTGCTCCCCTCACGTGCCACCGACGGCCGCGCCGCTGAGGGGTCGCAGGGGTTGCCCTCGTTTCCTGGAAATGAAGGCCAACACAGAGATGGCCTTCGCTCACAAAATATTTCTTTTTAAACGTACATTTCTTCAGGTACGAGGGGGTGGGATATATTTGGCCCACACTGGCCATTGGTAACCAGTAGTCGGTGTCCGGGTTTCCGCCGGTACTGCCGCCAAACCATTCGGTCACGTGAAGGCTCTTGGCGTACGACGTGAACACCAAAGTCCCCCACTGGCGGTCGGCCTCCCGGGCCTTCCATTGCCGCTCGCAATCGGCGTATATGCCTCCGAGAAGGACGCCCTCATTGACCATACAGTACAGTGCGGTAACCATTACTACCATTGGCTTACTGTGCATATAGGTTATGTACCAATCTGGATCAGGTTGGGGCATACCGTGGAGTGGTTGATTAAACTGTGTTGTGCTACTGGTCCACACCAGCGCCTGACCCGAGGGGTCATAGTCTCGTCTGACAATCACTTTGCGCAACACTTTGCGGCCCGATTGCGGGTCCGGCTCCGGGAACTGACCCCTGTTTACCTCCATATCGTTGTACGGATTGTCTGTAAAACTGATCCCAAGATGTCTTTGTGTCTCTGTTTTTGTTGCAAACTTTACTCTCGTCTTAACACTAATCTATTGTTAGATTGTTTTGATTACTATTTTCAATAATAAATTATTAGTTTTCAAAATAATTCAAAACTAATTTCACTTTTATTTTAAAAACTTAAATATCAAATGATTGTTACATTTGTTTGTATTGAATCGCAATTGAAGTTAATTTTATGCATTTTATCAATAAATGTGTTAATTATGGACACAATGTATTGTCCCGTTTTGTCGCCAGACAAACGTCCGCTCATATCATACACTATACAAGTGCTGTCCAAATGAGTTGTCTGTCCACTAAAGTGACCGAAAACTATCATTTCGTTGCCGTCATCGGCGGTCACGTGAGAGCACTCGTCGTTTACATTCAGCACAAGTCTTTGGTGTCTCTGAAGAGCTTATAAAATAAAGCATACATTTAATGTTCAATACATGTATATTTGTAAAATTATTTTCTGTAAATAATTGGTCAGCTTTTAACATAATATTTTAAATCTACCATAATTATGTTATAATAAATTTTAGGCTATCTGTTCTACACAAATTAGCATTCTGTACATAATACAGTTCATTTGTTTATTCAATCAGTCATATTTGGTAATTTTTTAAATATAAACATTTAAAACTTATTGTCAATTAAATCAAGCAATAAACCCAATACTTACTGCTTTTCAATACATGTTTAACTCTAACGGACAATAACTTGAGACCACTTTTGGTGACATTATGTCCGCTAATAGTGGCGGTGAAGACTCGGGAGAATTTGGGCGAACAGACCATTTCATCAAACAATTGTCGGGCCCTCTCGACCCTCATCTCCGCTATTAAACCCATTTCCACTAAACGCTTAGCCGACGGACAGTTAGACCGCTGAACACAATCGCACAGTTGGGTACTGTTGTCACACACCGTATCGATCCCATCGCTCCGACGTCCAGCCGGTGTAAACAGTTGGGTACAGGAGTCGCCTTAAATACCATGATAAAATGTATTCAAGTTGCATTCAATTACTTTAGCTTTATACCAACCTTGATTGTTATACTCGTATACTTTAACCAATGCTGCTTGAGTATTTGTCACGTAATGTACTTGCACTGACCGGAATTGTAGACAATAAGGTTGAATGAACGGCACGTATCGCATATAAAACACGACATTTCTGTCGGACATCTCATACGCGGTGACCAACGAGTGGTTCATTGAGACAATCTCTCGCAAGTCGTGGCCATTGGGTGTGAAACCGGTGAAAACACCGACATCGATAACAGTGAGACCAGCATTACTGGCGGGCATGTGTTGAACACACAGTTTGACCAACAAAACCAATTTACTTCTGTGGCTATCAGTGGTCTCAATGGGTTCGGGACTGAGATTATTAATCCGTTTAAAAGTATAATTGTTTGTGTCGGCGATTTTAACCGTCGATTTGGTGACCCACTGTCCGCCGGTCCACACATCCAAATAATCCGAGTCTTCAGTCGCTGTGACCGACTGTGCCGTCCATTCGTCGGCCGAAACACTCACATCAAACCTACAGAGAGGTTCGTCCGGCGACTCAAACACATTGTACTTCATTGTGACGGACAGTCTGGCCATTCCAACGCCAGTAGTCATCGCAATCACTCGAGACACATCTGTGGCGTCCAAAAGTAATGTTTGTAATACGGGTGCGTTATTATCATTAAACGCCAGTCTCTTATCACCGCCGCTATCGGTGGTAATGTTACAGACAAGTGACACACGTCTGTCCTCCTGTCCCCTATAAGTGCGCTCATTATAGACAGACAGGGCCTCGAGTGCGGTCACCGTATCTTCAGTGACCGGTGCGATGGCCGACGTGTTTCGGCCGGCATTCAGCCAATTAGCCCACGAGTGTTCGTCAATCTTATCCATTGTTGATAAAGTCATTAAAGTATAGGCGACGGCGGCGGTGGTGGCGGACGAGTGATCATTAATCTCTACTACAGGGGCTTTCTCTGGGCGGTGCCCTCTCAGCCTCAGACTATAGGCGACTATGGCTTCTAAGTATGTAATGTTTGGTGTGATTATCGCTTTGTTTGTGTTCATTAAAAATGTTTCCGCAGAAGCGGTAAAGTTGTTATCATCACCAAAATTGTAGATACATTTTTGTATAGCGATTAATACGCTAGCAGTTAATGGGACGGTATCCCTGCGCTCGTCACCTAACCCATGTGTATTCAATAATTGTGTCTCAGTCCACGAGCCATCCCTGTCCTGTCTATCCATCAGCCATTGAATGCCATGTCTTATCACTTGTGAATCAAATTGATTATTATTGACAAAACGGTTCGCTTGACACAACACTTTGGCCACCGATGCTGTTAAGTAGACAGACGAGGGTCGGGTAATTGAGGGGGAGGTATAGGGGCTAAACGAACCGTCCGTTT
Source organism: Medioppia subpectinata (assembly GCA_905368565.1). NCBI lineage: Eukaryota > Metazoa > Arthropoda > Arachnida > Sarcoptiformes > Oppiidae > Medioppia > Medioppia subpectinata. The sequence goes on from CAJPIZ010004070.1 coordinate 4,582, forward strand.
TCCGGAACGATAGCAACTTTTTGTACATAATCTTAAGATATCGGAGTCCATCGTAAGCCTGTTTGGCGTTCAGGCGATCAATTGACTTCAGGTACTTCATAGTAAACAGTGTGTGTGCAATACGTAACATTGTCTCAATACCATTGTGTTGTCGATGAAAACCAGGAGTGGGTAGATCAGGCACAAGGCCTCCGTACACATGTGCCAAACCAGTGATAATACACTGTTGAGTGCCGGGAACTATAGGCCGGATGGGGTCCGGAGTGATGTCCATAATAGTCTTCTGCAATGATATAGTTTGTAAGATCTCATCATTGATGCGATCGGTTATCACTTGTCTGCCGACTCTTCGTTGTCTATTCCGCGGGTCTAACCGGACGGACAACTCTTCCCTAATTTCAACGCCCGGCGGCCGGACTCTCAACACCTTGACCACCACATCGGCGCCACCGGCCGACCAAACGGCCACAAATTTGACAGCAAATACTCCACTCCTGATGGCAACCATCGGATAGGACACAGTCTTTAATGAGTTACTGTCCACTCGTATCTGCCGTTTAGGCCGGTCTTCATCGGTCTCGGCCTCCGAGCAGATGCCGTCCACCCGATAGGTATAAACCGTTACCGACACTCGTTTGGGACTGTGGTTAAACACAGAGACAATGGCCTCCAAGTGTTCGTTCTGTACCACCGATGGAGGCATTGATATGTCGAGGAATATGTCTTGAAATGAGCGCAACTTTACAGGCAATGGCTGAATGCAAAAGCCGTTGTCCGCCGACAAAGACATAGCGCTCAACGACCACGTGGTTATTGAATGGGGAAGTGTTACGGCATGTACTGTTGTGCTGAAAGTAAATGTGAATTATAAATTAATGCTGAATTATAATTGATTAATGTAAGTTTATTAATATACGTTTGATTAATAACAACGATGTCAAACAGCCAGGTTTGCCTAAAGTCTGACCTAATCAACGCCCTGTCCTCCCATTCCTGTTCGTACGCCACGTGAACAAAGTCATCGTCAGTGTTGTCGTCATCGAAAACATCGTTTTTTGCTTTAAAGTCAGTTAAAAATTAATAAATATATTCATAAAATTTATACTAAAATAATAACTCACACGGAATCACAAGAAAGCCGTCAAATTTGTAAACATTATGGACAACTGTTGTATTAACAAGCTCACAGCATTCTATGAATTTATCCAGGCAATTTTTACGCACGTATGCGTATAATTGGAAAGTACTTGGCAAACAAGTACCCTGTACACTTCCTTCCTCCTTTCCCAACTCACAGCACATTTCATTATTGTTATTGAGCTCCGAAATAATGGCCGATATATGACTGCTGACCCCCTGTCCCTCACGGCCTCCTCGTATCGCACGTCTGGTCCGTTGTCTTCGCCGTCGGACACAGAACTCATCCCAATTAGCATTCGAGTCATTTATCGCACCATTAATTATCTTAACGCCCATATTGTTGGCCACGAGCAGCACATTCAGACCCGTTCCCGGACCGCAACCCGTATCTGATTTTGACAATTCGTTATACAGTTTACTTCTCGTCAGTTTGTCTTTGTCTCTGAGATGATAAACGGCTTCATCGATGGCTAACAATCCTATACTATTACCAATAGATCCAGATATCAGCAAATTTAACTGCTGTCCCGGTTTCGCGTCCACCATATCGTTATCAAACCGGACATCAAAAGCGCACTTCTCTTCGTTGACATATATTTTAAGTGAATCTGAAACCAGTTGTTTGCCATCGTTTGCAAAGCCTAAGACCATAACTCGTATATAAGGTGTCATCTCCCGTGTAATCTCTATCCGCAGCTTATTATCGGTAATCATTTGCGTGTGAATAATATTACCCCGATTTAAGACCACTAAATGCAATACATTAGATATAGTGCCGCCGTTGACCACAATTTGACTATGGTAAATGTCACCCACCGATACTGTCGTGCTATTAATAGATTTGTTTGCAATATAAACAAATCCATATATTGTTTTGTCAGCCCATAATATATGAGTGCCAATTGCTTGTTCATTAAGGTAATAATCAGGGTCTACAGTTTTAATTGTAACATGTAGTTCATTAACACTTTTATTAACATTAATGGGCAGAGATAGCCGTCCCAAACGGTCGGTTATTAAATAATTTTTTGCTAGGTTTCGAACCGTTAACCAAACCGGTAAATTGGGTACAACTTCTCCCAACACGTTATTAATTTGTGCCTGATAAGTAAAGTATAAATAATATTTTATATTTAATATATTAACCAAGATTATCTTACATTAATAAAAGTTGTGACATTTGGCTTAAAGTCTGTAAACGTGTCCTTAAATGATATGACATAAGGAGTGGTGACAAACACCACACTGTCATCGATGGTCCGTTCCTTACGTCCGGTGACCGTCTCGTGAACACTGACCTCAACCACCAGTCTATAGCCGACAACTGTCGGGAACCACGCAAACGGTGTTTGACGTAATTTATTAGTACTCAAAGTGTATTCAGCGAAACCATTGCGCAATTGTTTGGCTGAAGTGCTGCCAAAATAATGACTGCGATTGTCTTTGGGATCTTTGACGCCATACTTAAACCCAACGGTTCCGGTGACCGCTTTTCCGTACGTATAGTTTACGGCAACTGAACCGCTGATGTCATCCAAACTTTGTAGTATGTATTTCTGCAGCGGATTTATTTTGATAGTAAATGTCGGCAAAATGTGTTCAATCACTTCAAATGATACGCTCGTATTGTGTGAAAACTGTTGGATTAAATGAAGTTAGAGAGAGAGAGAGAGAGAGAGAGAGAGAGAGAGAGAAAATTATGTGATATTTAATTACATGATAATAATTTATTTATTTTAACAATTTATAACTCTTACAGACAAACCGCTAAGAGTTGGTCTCAAAGTAACAAATATCTCATTGACAGACATTGAGCCAAAAGTGTTACTTTCGGTTACAATCGATATTTTGAATCAAACACTTGAATCTGTTATCAAAGTTATCCCAATTTCTGGCTTTGTGTTCATTCAAACCGATAAACCCTTATATAATCCGACAGATAATGTGCTCATACGGTGTATTAGACTCGATGGTAGACTTCGGCCACTCGTCGACCAGAGCTTCAAACTTAGGATAAAAGTATAAAGTAATACAAAATAATTAAATAATTTTACAAAATTTATTTACAAAGAATCCACAAAACATATACACAGAGGAAACAACTTTATGGTCAAATAAACCCAAATATTTTGTTGACTATCGATTTGAATTTCCACCCGAATCCACACTTGGCCTATGGTTTGCCGAGATTTGGTATGGACCAGATGTATGTCTAATATTCTCTCTCTCTCTCTCTCTCTCTCTCTCTCTCTCTCTCTCTCTNTTAATCAATTATAATTCAGCATTAATTTATAATTCACATTTACTTTCAGCACAACAGTACATGCCGTAACACTTCCCCATTCAATAACCACGTGGTCGTTGAGCGCTATGTCTTTGTCGGCGGACAACGGCTTTTGCATTCAGCCATTGCCTGTAAAGTTGCGCTCATTTCAAGACATATTCCTCGACATATCAATGCCTCCATCGGTGGTACAGAACGAACACTTGGAGGCCATTGTCTCTGTGTTTAACCACAGTCCCAAACGAGTGTCGGTAACGGTTTATACCTATCGGGTGGACGGCATCTGCTCGGAGGCCGAGACCGATGAAGACCGGCCTAAACGGCAGATACGAGTGGACAGTAACTCATTAAAGACTGTGTCCTATCCGATGGTTGCCATCAGGAGTGGAGTATTTGCTGTCAAATTTGTGGCCGTTTGGTCGGCCGGTGGCGCCGATGTGGTGGTCAAGGTGTTGAGAGTCCGGCCGCCGGGCGTTGAAATTAGGGAAGAGTTGTCCGTCCGGTTAGACCCGCGGAATAGACAACAAAGAGTCGGTAGACAAGTGATAACCGATCGCATCGATGATGAGATCTTACAAACTATATCATTGCAGAAGACTATTATGGATATCACTCCCGACCCCATCCGGTCTATAGTTCCCGGCACTCAACAATGTATTATCACTGGTTTGGCACATGTGTACGGAGGCCTTGTGCCAGATCTACCCACTTCTGGTTCCCATCGACAACACAATGGTATTGAGACAATGTTACGTATGGCACACACGCTGTTTACTATGAAGTACTTTAAATCAATTGATCGCCTAAATGCCAAACAGGCTTACGATGGACTCCGATATCTTAAAATTATGTATAAAAAGCTGCTATCGTTTCGTAAAACGGACGGTTCGTTTAGCCCCTACACCTCCCCCTTAATTACCCGACCCTCGTCTGTATGGTTGACAGCATCGGTGGCCAAAGTTTTGTGTCAAACAAACCGTTTTGTCAATAATAATCAATTTGATTTACAAGTGATAAGACATGGTATTCAATGGCTGATGGATAGGCAGGACAGGGATGGCTCGTGGACTGAGACACAATCATTTGATACACAATGGTTAGGTGACGAGCGCAGGGATACCGTCCCATTAACTGCTAGCGTATTAATCGCTATACAAAAATGTATCACCAATTTTGGTGATGATAACAATTTTATCGCTTCTGCAGAGAAATCGGAAACATTTTTAATGAACACAAACAAAACGATAATCACAGCAAACATTACATACTTAGAAGCCGTAGTCGCCTATAGTCTGAGGCTGAGAGGGCACCGCCCAGAGAAAGCCCCTATAGTGGAGATTAATGATCACTCGTCCGCCACCACCGCCGCCGTTGCTTATACTTTAATGACATTATCAGCAATGGATAAGATTCACGAACACTCGTGGGCTAATTGGCTGAATGCCGGTCGAAACACGTCGGCCATCGCACCGGTCAGTGAAGATACGGTGACCGCTCTCGAGGCCCTCTCTGCCTATAATGAGCGCACTTATAGGGGACAGGAGGACAGGAGTGTGTCACTCGTCTGTAACATTACCACCGATAGCGGCGGTGATAAAAGATTGGCGTTTAATGATAATAACGCACCCGTATTACAGACATTACTTTTGGACGCCACAGATGTGTCTCAAGTGATTGCGATGACTACTGGCGTTGGAATGGCCAGACTGTCCGTCACAATGAAGTACAATGTGTTTGAGTCGCCGGACGAACCTCTCTGTCGGTTTGATGTGAGTGTTTCGGCCGACGAATGGACGGCACAGTCGGTCACAGCGACTGAAGACTCGGATTATTTGGATGTGTGGACCGGCGGACAGTGGGTCACCAAATCGACGGTTAAAATCGCCAACACAAACAATGATACTCTTAACCGGATTAATAATCTCAGTCTCGAACCCATTGAGACCACTGATGCGGTGTATTCATTTAACCAAAACAACCAGTTTGACACACAAGTTGTGTACGGGCGGTCATTACGACCAGAGTGACAATAACTACAGCCATAAAAGTGGCCAAAATGTGGGTTACCGGTGCTGAACGCAGAGATCGTCTCAATGAACCACTCGTTGGTCACCGCGTATGAGATGTCCGACAGAAATGTCGTGTTTTATATGCGATACGTGCCGTTCAGTCAACCTTATTGTCTAAAATTCCGGTCAGTGCGAGTGCATCACGTGACAAACACTCAGGCAGCGTTTGTTAGGGTGTATGAGTACAACATTAAAGGTTGGTATAAAGCTAATGTAATTGAATGCAACTAGAATAAATTTTATCATGGTATTTAAGGCGACTCCTGTACCNTCCGGTCAGTGCGAGTGCATCACGTGACAAACACTCAGGCAGCGTTTGTTAGGGTGTATGAGTACAACATTAAAGGTTGGTATAAAGCTAATGTAATTGAATGCAACTAGAATAAATTTTATCATGGTATTTAAGGCGACTCCTGTACCCAACTGTTCACACCGGCTGGACGTCGGAGCGATGGGATCGATACGGTTTGTGACAACAGTACCCAACTATGCGATTGTGTTCAGCGGTCTAACTGTCCGTCGGCTAAACGTTTGCTGGAAATGGGTTTAATAGCGGAAATGAGGGTCGAGAGGGCCCGACAATTGTTTGATGAAATGGTCTGTTCGCCCAAATTCTCCCGAGTCTTCACCGCCACTATTAGCGGACATAATGTCACCAAAAGTGGTCTCAAGTTATTGTCCGTTA
>CAJPIZ010004071.1:0-10759 GCA_905368565.1 Medioppia subpectinata
ACACAACCGACCCATACATACGCCCGAAGAAGTCATACAATTAAGTCATCAAAATATACAACAATTTTTCAATGGATATGACTTTGAGTTAGCTTTGAATAGCGATCACCAGATATACGGCTGGGGTTTGAATAAGACTCCCATTGAAAGTACTTATAATAAACCGCACAAAATATTATTAAGTAATTCAAATGATATACAGATTGAGAAAATATCATGTTTTATGAACACAGTTATAGCTCTGACATCCGATGGACGGGTATTTCAATGGATATACAATACAATGGAAACACAAACGCCAATTGAAATACAATTTCCCGTTGAATATAAAATAGTGGACATTATGTGCGGTATTTGGCAATCATTTGCCATTACATCCAATGGACGGGCGTTTAATTGGGGAGAAGTGAAAGAAAATGAAGCAATAACTGTAAACTTAATGAAAAATTTAGATAATGTTAAAGCCATATTTGATATTGATGGTGATAATTATGTCATGTTATCAAACGATGAACATGTTTATATGTGCGATAGGGATATTTCTAGTATCACTATAATTACATACTTATTATTTGATAAACTAATATTTATTGGTAGTATTGTAAACAATTATAGATGTGATAACTTTGTTGGCATTAGTGGTGAAAAGGTTTACGAATATAAAAGCGAATTCATTGAAACAAAATATACAACATTTGATGACTTTACAGATGAATATCAATTGACATATAAATCCATTGATATATTAAAATATAATAATAATAATAATGTTACACAAACAATTCAACCAGTAGAATACCAAGGTGAGAATTAAATAGTAATATAATTAAATATTAAATTATTATAATTTTTATTAGAAACAAATCACGAAACAAATAATAAAGAAATGTATGATATATTGGAAACGTTAGGAAAGGGAAGTTTCGGAGCAGTTTTCAAAGTAAATGCTAAACACAATCAAAACATATATGCGCTTAAAGAATGTCCATTAAATAGTAATGTTGATTAAATATTTATTAATATCTAATATATAGTATATAATATCTTTATATTAATCTAAAATCTTTATTTTTGTAAACAATATTAATATTTAGAATTAAACGAGAAACTAAAACAAAATGTTTTAAAAGAAACCAAAAATTTGATAAAATTGCGCTCAAAATATGTCATTCAATATTACTTTTCATGGATTGAAAATAACAAATTGTATATAATTATGGATTGTTTGGCCGGAAATTTAACACAATTGTTAGAAAATAAAAAGCAATTTTTTGGAAAAATAATGCCTGAATTTGAATATTATATATCATATGAATTATTCAAACAATTGGTGGAAAGTGTGGAGTATTTGCATAAAAATAATATCATTCACAGAGACCTCAAACCCGATAACATCTTGATTAAAAACAATGATAATATTCATAACAATACTCACAGATATATACAGTTATGTGACTTTGGTTTATCTAAAGACGTTGATCTATTGAGTGATGGATACAAACAAAGTAGTGTTAAACACACCAAAGATGTCGGAGATGTTGGATATCAGGCACCGGAAGCACAAACTACTGAATACAACCATTTAATAGATGTCTATAGTCTGGCACTCATTGGAGCGAAAATATTTGGTTTCAATACAAAAGATATTAAAAACTACCCGTATGTAATCTAGAGATAGTATAGGAACATTGTATAAAAATTAATTTTATTAATTATTTCATAATTTTTAGATTGGATTTTCATTTGGAAAATAATAACAATATAAATTTAAAAAATAAATTGATAGAAATAAACCAATTATTGGTTGAAATGAGTGCTAATAAGTACTCAAAGAATGGTTCGACTGATTGGAGACTAAGACCCGAATGTGTAGTAATTTTAGATAAATTACAAGTTTTATCAATTGAACCGATTGTCGAGAAAATTGATTTTTTGTTTAATAATTTAAGTTCAGAAAAATTTACCATTTTTTCGGATTATTTTTCATTATTTTATGAGATATGTGTTATTTGTCAAACAAATGATAAAAATAATGGTAAAGTTTTAAAGTTTTAATAATTAAGTTAATAAGTTATAAATAAATGTCATCTTTATAGAAATCGTTAAAGCTGTTAAATCCTATGAAAATCAGCTTGATCAACTAAAGAATTTTGCCAATTTTCACAAATTTGTCAAAGTAGAAAATAATTTAAATGACAACTTTTATTATTTAAGCAAGTCTGAACAATTCTGTAAGTATTAAATTATTGCATAAAGTTTAAGCAACCCGATTTGAATGTTAATCAAGACAACTATTCATATGGATAGAATCTTTAAATTTTATTTATGATATTAAACTTAAACATTGAAACATGTTTTATAACTTATTAAAAACATTAATTTGTATAATTATTGTTATTAGTAATTATTATTAGTATTATAATTAAAAATGGATTTAATCAGGATCAATTAATATCACTCCCAACGTTGCATTGTGAGAATAGTTTGCCTTATTAACAGTTATATGATATATTCTCTTTAAAATTGTTAGTTTTATTATTTAACAGTGTAATTTTTATAAATATTATCTACTTCATAATTTTTCTCATAATTTATATACATTTTTTAAGAAATTATAAAATTATTTTAATCATTGAATTTTTTGATAATAGCCAATGAAAATATGGCAAAAATTGCAGTAAACATTGCAAAAATATTTGCATTAAAATCTCAGTATTTGGTTGAAATTTATAACTCTTGGAGTGAGCATGGTACAATTTACATTCAGATGGAGTTTTGTGAACAATCACTATGGGATGTCATACAAGCAAAACATGAGATATTTGAGACACAAACCCATCACTCGTTGGCAATGATTTCAATTGATTTCCTTATTTCACAGCAATTGTTGAGACAATTATTACATTGTATTCAAGCAGTGATTGAGTTGAATATAGATATCAAAAATATTTTACTTTATCCTAAAGACATATTCCTTATTAACAGTAATGTAAAAATGGAAAATAATATAAAATTATATTTGTATGATTAGCTATGGCCAAAAACCAGACGCGTCTGATTTTTTTAGGGTAACCAGGTAAAAACGTCAAAAAATCTTATGAATTTGTATAATAATAATTTAATATAAAATCAAATTGTTTAGCAAATAATAATATTTTTGAGGTTAATTAACAAAAGTAATATTAATTTAAATATTTATTATAAATAATAATATAAATTTTAATGTATTTATGAATATTAATTTAAATCATTTGTTTCAATACAAACAAAATGTAATTAAAATCACAATTAATTGCTTGAACGCCGTTTTGAGTCCAAAACATAAACAAAACGTTTGTTTCAATCAATTCGTCGATTTTAATGGAAAAAACCTCCCCAAAAAAATTGTTCAAAATTTTAATAAAAAACAACAAATCATTGATTGCATCGTTTTTTCAGTACAAATAGAGACATAAAACTAATTAAAGGCACAAATAATATATAAATTAACACTTAATTAATACAAATGACAGCAATAAATGTGTATTCAATACATGTGGCACTCATTTATAATTATATTGCTATTTGTGAGCGCTTTTGTGAACAATAGAAATAAATATTTCTAATAAATTATAAGAGATTAAAAATGAGTATTCAATAGATATGTTTAACGTTTATATGTTGGTCACCCTAATTATTAGCCCGTAAACATCTCTAGTGGCCAATGCTAATAGGGCTACGAACTTTTTCAGGCGGCGACTATTGGCAGCAAATAGTGGTTGTGATAAATAGACTACCGATTTGTTAACACCCGTATTGACACAACTATACGCTTCATAACAACCCAGTGGTCAAACATAGCGTATAACAAAACCATTGATTAGTTCAGTAGTACACGGATTAAAATACAAGTTTTAATAAAATCTGTTATAATCTCAATTATTATATTTTTCGTAATTTATAAGCATATTTATTATTATTTAGCTAGTTAATTACGTAGTTGAAATTGTGGTTATATGACGAAATTACTATTATATACTATAAATAATTAAGGTAAAAGTAATTATTATGTGCTATAATATATTATTTAGGGTAAATTTACTTATTTGGATATAATTTGCGGTATTCTTTTGATTATTTATAATATTTATTTATTTTAATTATTATATTGTATCTGAAAATATAATTTTATAAATATGTAAGTTATGGAAAATTGTTTACATTTAATCATTATAAAGAAAGAAAGAAAGAAAGAGAGAGAGAACCGACGAGATCTGATAAGCCAAAGGTGTCTCATATCTTGTTATTAATGGTGAAAGAAGTCATATAATATCTGGTCTTTGAATTTACTGTAATTTCTTTAAATATGAGAGAGAGAGAGAGAGAGAGAGAGAGAGAGAACAATGTATTTATTCAATATTGTTTAGTATTTAAAATATATGAAAAATATTTTTACTAAAAAGTTTTTAAGTTTTGATGATTTTATAAACTTATAACTGAAAGATAATGCATAAAATCAATCAAATATAATGTAATAAAATTGTGTTAAATCCGACATAATATAAAATCCGATAATTTTGAAACCAATGCATAAATTAGTGAATCAATTGTGAGTTATTGTACTCCGGATTCAGTCATTATAGATATGGACAATGGATGCCAACGGAAGTGCTAAGCATTAGTCCATTTATTAAGACATGACATCCGGATGTCTTGGAAACGAAACAATTATTCAGTTATATTCAGAAAGGATTTCAAAGAATTACAATTAATTCAATAATTTCATTGAATTACACGATTCGATAGGTTTTTAGTTTTAACAGTTATAGTGTACTATACTTTAGAAAATATCATAAAATAGCATAATTTTCATAGAAATTTATTGAGTTTAGAGTTTAAACAAAACGGAATGAAAATTTTAAAATAAGTTAAAATACAAGTGAATTGAAATTAACATAAGAAGCCATTCAGTCGTGTCCTCTTCTTATGCGGTCTTCTTTATCATATTTTTCATGAATAATTTGTTTTCTTAAATAAAGTGCCAATAAATTCATTGTAAACAATATGAAAACAGAGAAATAAATGAAATGATGAAAGTATTGTAAAACCCATTGCCACGGGTTTAATACATTGAGACACAGATCTCGTCGGTTCTCTTCGGCCCCACAGTTGGTATTATTGGACCCACTTTTACAACAAGAGTCGGGAAACGAGCTGTTGGTTACATTCGTACAATTGCTCTTTAGGTCAAAATCTTTGGTCGAGTTCTTCCAACCGCAGCACTCATACGTGTTTTGAAATTCATTCAAACGGTGTATCGTTTTATTATCGGCCGAACAGTTGTTTGCAATCATATATTGTTTCCATTCGTTGTATCGTTCGCTAAACACATTGCGTCCGACTTCTACCCGGAGCTCATTCTCGCAAATAAAATACCAGTAAATGGCGAATACTGTGACCAGGAATACAGTGCCGGCGCTCCAGTAGCCGTACCTCTTAAGGTAAGTGGAGCTGCCTTTATGGGCGCCGCACACACCATAGTATAGGGCCGTAGAGTAGACAAAGAGTGGAGCGACGAGTAGTGTGTTGTATACGAAGAGTGGCTGAGTCTGAGTCTGTTGTGATGCGACGAAAGCGAACACAATTGTGCTGTTCATTGACCACAATATCAGTACAAAGAGTATTATATTAACCGCTATAAGAGTATTGGTTATCCATCGTAGGGTCGGGTGGTCTTTAGCCACGTGATTGAGGCCCACGTCTATTCCCGAGTATTGACCCACAGATTGTGAACTCATTTTGCAATGGATTTGATGTTCAATTAGTAATTATTAAGCCTAGGGAAAAAAGCTGTTAAAAATGTTTTAATTGTTGCATTTTTTAAAAAACGCGAGACTAGTGTTAGACAAATACTTAACAATTAAGCCCCGAATTTAAGTCCGGGAATCGAATGAAAAGTTTGTTTTGTAACGTTTGTCATAAGAATATAAAATGCAAAGACAAGTTATATATTAAACAACACATAAAATCTGTGATTCATAAAAATGCTAATTATAAACTGTTAATTAAGTTGTGTTTAAATTATTTTCTAAACGGTTGGAAATTACTCTAAATTATTCAAAAATTATTGGCAGTTTGTATTCAACAATAGGTTTTATCCAATTATATGATATATCAATTGAAAGTTTTAAAAATTGTAAAATAATTTCTTAATTCTAGAGTAATTGAAAAGTTGCCGTTTTAAGAACAATTAATTTTCCATATTTTGGATTTATTAAAACTTCATTAAGAAATTTGAGCATAAATGTTGAAACATTTGCTTTTCTCCATAAGAATGGTCAGAATTAATGTAATATTTTTAAACTGAATATTATATACTTTATATTGCATACAAAAATGAATTCATCAGAATATGCCTAAACCATAATAAAATCCTAAAATATTATACGATATACTAATACTCTTATATTGTAATAAATGACAGACTAAACCAGGAATAAGATTGATATGTATTGTAGAGCAAAGAATTGCAAAACGATAAACAGTTGTGTATAAAATAACAATATAAATACTATTTGAATCAACAATCAGTCACAACAACAACAAAAATTATTGGTATTTAAAACGGCTTATCATTTGCGACACATTTTAAAGTTATTTTTTATTTGGTATGCAATCGCATAATACAAGTCTATATACAGTAGTATAATAACTGTCCCAAAATTATGGCATAAATAACTGGAGAGAGAGAGAGAGAGAGAGAGAGAGAGAGAGAGAGAGAGATTCCTGTTTCAAATACTTTTTATATTATATTTCTATTATTACCGGAAAAAATATTTATAATACAAACTATTGTCTTAATTTCATTGGTTATCAAATTACACGTCTTTTGATATAAAAAGTCGTATATCTGTTGAAATGTGTATTTAAAAAAATTAAAGGAAAATATTTTCCATGGATTGAGTGCTTCTCTAAGAATCCATAAAATATATACAATATATAAAAAATAAATTCTTGACATTTGATAAATTGTTTCAATAAAAGTAGATTTTATATAATTTATTGATAATATTTTAAAGACATTTTCAATAGACGTTCGCGAATCAGAGCCTCCCATCCATTCACTCGTTATTAATTGCATTACAATTTCAATGAAAGAGACAGAAGTTGTCTGAGAGAGTGAGTGAGAGAGAGAGAGAGAGAGAGAGAGAGAGAGAGAGATTATTGCATTATATTTTTTAACAACAAATATAAAGTCAATATAACAATAAAAACAATCTGTGGAAAGAAATTCACGAGAGAGAGAGAGAGAGAGAAAGCAATATTTTAACTTAATAAAACAAATCTCAGAGCCCTTAACAGTATTTAATGCGATATAAAATAAAGTATATTTTGACCACAAAATAGTCGATAGTTTATTGCATTATATTTTTTAACAACAAATATAAAGTCAATATAACAATAAAAACAATCTGTGGAAAGAAATTCACGGGAGAGAGAGAGAGAGAGAAAGAAAGAGAGAGAGAGAGAGAGAGAGAGAGAGACGAGTCATATATAAGAAAACAAAAAATACATTTTCTAGGAATTTAGCGAAAAATATAGATTTTTTTTATTGTTAAGATACATATTTGTCGACAGAATTTAAAAGAATATATAAATTCTTCGCTGATTTGTGATAATATTGTCGCTAAAACAGAAAATATACATTATTATAAATGACACTAAAAAGTATACAGTATTGTACTGTACTTATACACTATAATTATTGTTTTATGATTTGATTAATTTTTTATCTACTATTTTGATAACACATTAGAAGATAACAAATAATTAATTATTAAATTTTGAAGAGAGAGAGAGAGAGAGAGAGAGAGAGAGAGAGGAATCATATATAAGAAAACAAAAAATACATTTTCTAGGAATTTAGCGAAAAATATAGATTTTTTATTGTTAAGATACATATTTGTCAACAGAATTTTAAAAAATATATAAATTCTTCGCTGATTTGTGATAATATTGTCGCTAAAACAGAAACTATGCATTATTATAAATGATTGATTTTTCATATGTCATAACATGACATGAATATGTGATATTAATAACAAAATACTAAACTAATTAAAAAATAGATGATAAAACTATTGTGTAATCTTCTATTGTTTATTAATTAATAATTTAAAACATTGATTAGAAAAATGGCAATTAAGTTATTAAAAAACATTTCATTACAATTTAGAAAAAGTAAAAGAATTAAATTTGCCTTAAAATTTAGGATAAAAATTTCTCTCTCTCTCTCTCTCTCTCTCTCTCTCTCTCTCTCATATTTAAAGAAATTACAGTAAATTCAAAGACCAGATATTATATGACTTCTTTCACCATTAATAACAAGATATGAGACACCTTTGGCTTATTTTTCACTATAAATCTCACTTCTTGTGTGGCATAAACTCTTCAATTGAGAGACCATTTTCAGAGTAATATTCTTACAGTAATAATCATAAGAGTTGTTTCAAACGTTTGAGTCCAGGTTTAAATCATGGTTTATTTGTGGCACAGTCTTAGTTACTAAATGTAATATAATCTATAGTTAACAGAAATGTGTATAAAAATTAAAAGCAATTATACCTATGATATTCACATATAGTATATAAAGAAATATTTAGCTTCAAAAATATTCATTAGTTTCTTTGTAAGACAATAACAACTCGTCTATAATTAGAAAGTCATTGACAATGAAAACAAGGGATTAAAAGATTTTTGCATATATTCTTATGACATGCGATAAGATTCTGGTATTCAATGGCAGTAAAAACAACTCAAATCTGAAACGACAACAAGACAACTATACTGAGTGTGGTGTTCTCGTTGTGGTGTCTGTAGTGGCTGGCTAGTTTTGGGTATAGAGTCGGCAATTAGTAATGTTGACTTAACTTTCGCTCACTTCTCATTTGCGTTTCTTATTGTAATTTGCTGTAAAACTATTTTATTATTTTGCAAAACAGGAAGAGATGTCGTCAACGAGACTGTCATCACCACTAGTGAACTCATCAGTAAAGTCATTGAATACATTGAGGAATTGTGGAGAGAGAGAGAGAGAGAGAATGAAATTTAAATGAAATTTAAAAATCTATTGTATTGAATAAATGGGATGCGAAAAAATGGCCAAAATTTACTATTCATTGCCTTACAGTATAAATGGTAATAATCTTAAACTTCAAAACACTATAAATCAGAGCCACAGTCAAGAGGATAGAGAGGAGGAGAATAGCTGTAGAAGTAGTCGAAAGAGAAGCAAAAAAATCATATTATAGTTTAAGAAAAAATATGTGATAAATAGGTTTCACTTAAATAATAAATGCGTTATTTTTTGGTGCATAAGTCGATAAATTGTAATTATATATACGTATAATCAATAACTTGAAGTCACGGGCTATGGCTCTGGCCATTACCTACCAGTGCCTTAGATTAGGTATTATTGCACTAATGAATTACATTTTATACAATTTATGCCAAACCTTTGTTATCCATAAAGAAATACATTTTCTTTTAGAGAGAGAAAGAGAGAGAGAGAGAGAAAGAGAGAGAGAGAGAGAGAGACTGTTGATATGACTCACACCACAAGAGCAACACCACAGACATCACCGACCGATCAAAACCCATATCTCAGCCGTTAATCATTACAACTGAATTGAAAGCGAGTGAAGAGTAAACGCAAAGAATAACACATTTGTTGTAAAACTATTTTATTATTTTGCAAAATAGGAAGAGATGTCGTCAACGAGACTGTCATCACCACTAGTGAACTCATCAGTAAATTCATTGAATACATTGAGGAATTGTGGAGAGAGAGAGAGAGAGAGAGAGAGAGAGAGAGAGAATTAATGAAAAATTGCTATCAATAGAAAGAAAATGTTTAGAAAACTTATTTGTCATAAAATAATTGATTAAATATTGAAGTCATTGGATTCTGTTTGCCATATAATATCCCCATTTATTCAATTTATTGATAATATAACACAGAAAAACATTTTTCAATTAAAAATATATTCAATAGTAAATATTCATTAATTTTATTTGTTGTTACTATTCTTATAACTAGTGTTGCCAAACATACAGGATTTTCCAGGAATTCAAGAATTTGTTGTAGAATATAGGTAGGAGTAATTCCTGTAAATTGAAAAATACAGGAATATATATTTTGAAAATAAGCTGTAGATATAGTTTTGATCAACTCTTGACATATTGCTAAAATTTATATTTGTAGAAACACAGAAAAACTTATAATAACTCAGTTATAACTTATAATAACGTTAATGTTTTAAAAAAAATCATTTGTAATACAGAAAAATACAGGAATTTCGGCAACATTTTTAATATTTATACAGGATTTCCAAAACTTTCTTTGGCAACGCTACTCATAACTGTCCGCACAAATTATAATTAATTTATTAAAATCAATTGCATGTTCATTACCATAACACATTATGAAATCTCTTATTTATTAACTTCCTAACATATTTATAGATGTGGTAAAAATTAAACACATAAAAATCACTTATATTTTGCAAATTAAAAATATTTATTAAAAAATTTAAATATTAAATTCTGTGTACTAATCAATAGAATAAAATATTGGTAAAAATATTTAATAAGTATTATTATACGACACAAACAAGTTTTTAGATTAATATAATATTAATAATTAATGCCATAAAATGTGTGGATATTTCCACTTTAATTAGTAGAAAGTAAATGTATTTTTGCAATCAATATTTCATAT
>CAJPIZ010004072.1:0-10757 GCA_905368565.1 Medioppia subpectinata
TATCAAATAGATTTAGAAAATTAATACTGTATATACTGTACATATAATGTATTATATGATTAGATATGCCCTAGGTATTTGTAATACTGTATAAATATACTGTTAGTTTGTTTTAGAAAACGAGAGAGAGAGAGAGAATGTACGACATGTCCAATAAGTGGAGACACGATGGCATGACATACCAGCCGCCGCCTACTCTAACCATGACATGACTTCGCAAAATCTAGTGAAACAAATAATTGGATTAAATAATGTATTCATAATAAACGAGTGGTCACTTTACATACCCTCACAAATATCAGTACTTTTGTGTCGCCGATTCTGTATTTTCCATCTGATATATACTCTAAACTATATTGTGTTGGACACGAACACCGGGACAACAGCTCTACCACCTATTCATTGTAAATAAATGCAAATTAATATCAATGTTTGGGTAATTATATGATAGCATTATAAACATAGAAACCATATATTGTTTGCGGATATTAGATATGAAGCCAAAGAAAAATTAATTATTTATTTTGTACTTCATTTCAATTAATGAATGCAAATAATATTTATTGTATTCCATTTGCGATCGCTTACAGGTTTTGTGGAGAAAAGTTTTAAAGCAATGTTTTTTTTAACGCAAAGAATTTAATCAAAAAGGATTTTGAATTTCTAGTCTTATTCTAATCGTAATAAACAGAATATTTAACGATATCATCAAACTTTGCACATTTCATACGAATTATATGTGTTTTATAAGAGTTATAATCCGTAAATATAACACATTTAATAAGTCATAACCCGGAGCACAAAGTCTTGAAAATACACTGCATATTGAAATGAATACCAATTTCAACGATATTAGTGTCAAATATATACTTTAGTATTAAATTCAAAGGAGGAAATGATTTCATTTGAAAACTAATTTTTTGTTTAATGAATTATAAATTTATATAATAATATATTTAAGTGCATCTCTTGAATCTCTTAATTACTTAACTCCTGATTTATATTTTATTTTGCAAATTATTAATGCAAAAAATAAATGATCATTTCTTACTGTAGACCACTTGTAAATATCTGTAAATATATTCAAAGTTGTGTACAGTAGAGCACAATAGTGTTTATACAATATATTTTTATGCCATTTCTCTTTTATCTCATAAATGATAATACATTGCAGTCGATTGAATGTCGCTTACATTCCCGTCTACTCTATGGGTATTGATGTAAATGTTTGCCATAAATATGTTATTTTATGAAAGAGTCCCCACATATGGTGTAAGAATACTATAAAAGTATTGTAATATTCATTGATTGAAAATCAATTCCCTGCAGACAATGTATGGTCGACCCAATGACCGTCTGTAGGGCTCGTGTATCTATGTTTGACGCGAAGATTATATGATTTATATAACATAAACATAACCAACCCTTTCGTGCAACGATTTGAGATCATTAGTAATGATTTGTGGTCTTATTTTCTTGTCGTCGCACTCTTTATCGGAATCGTCTTCCGATTCTTCGGCCAATTCTCTGTCGATTTCTTCCTCGAACTGAATCAAAGTCGGCGCTAAAATACCTGTTGTAAAGGAAATCAGATTACATTAGTTTTAATGCATTCAAAATATATTCAATACAAATATTTAAATAGAGAGAAGTATTTAAATTTCAAAATACACTAAATATTAACAGTTGTTTTGAGATGAGAAAAAGATAAATTGAAACATTCATTGCTATTTCAATGTGTGTCCGGACTGTACATCACTGTACGGCACAGTATTTTTCTAAAAATATTTTTCTCAATAATACACTGTTAGGGAAGTTTGAACCGACGGTTCCCTACCCTCTAAATCAAGATAAAGGCTGTCGGACCAGACGTACAGCAATCCTTCATATAATCACTATAATTAAAACATTTCATAAAACTAGTGTTACTTTTAAATGTTGTTTGCTTTTTGGTTGCATTGAAACATATTTATTAGATATTTAAGTGATATTGAATTTGTTTTTGTTGATAGTGTTTCATAAATCCGTATTTGTATTTCTTTTTAGAAATATGTATTTAAGAAAATATTTGTACACATATTTAAGAGCAAAATATTTTTAGAGTCCCTATTAATAGACATAAAGACCCGAAAAATTTTCGGCTGAATTGAGATCTTTTTCTGGAAAATTTTAAAGTAAAGTAAAGTCTCTCTTCTGAGAAGAGTCTTCTCTGCAAAAGTGATTCACAAATCTCTCCCAAACGAAAGATATTTATACATATGTTTCCAAAATCAATAAAACCCCCAAAACTGTTGGCTTTCATTAATACTTTAAAGATTTAAATAATTTATTCTCAATTCCTTCCACTCGACTCTAATAGTGTATTAAATCACTAAAAATACCGTTAAATCTAATCTAAGATTAAAATTCTCGTACATTTGAGAGCAAAATATTGATATATTTAGTAAATCTATTTCAGTTTATATGTGAAATATTATGCAAATATTTATTTCAGAAAATGTGAATCAAATGTTTTTGCAAAATACTGTTTAAAATGCAAAATAAATTCATTGAAGGAATTATTCACAAACATTGCAATCGAGTGAAAGATTTTATGGCATGATATAAAACATATTCAACGACAGGCAACACAAGTGAACCATTATATTAGACATAATGTATTGTGTATAGCATTACAATAATTTTAGCGATTGTATTGTAATTGTCGGCGAATGTATGTATTGTACGGTCTGACCCATTAAAGATAGCACATGATACTTTTCATATGGTATTGAATCAGGATATTTGATTTCATGCCAAACCTTTTATTTGTTATATTCGCTACAATTATGTACATTTAAAACTCGTTAGTACACTGTATATGAAGTGTGTTGTGTGTACAGTACAACACCTGTCTTTTATTATAGAGTTTGACTGTATTTTTGTGTATAAAACTTGGAAATGTTTGTAGAAATGCAACAATTAATCAAATTGTCTGAAATAATAATAATGATAAAAACACCGAAAACAAAGAGACAATTAATTGTAATAACAATGCAATCAAAATTCTAAACCATTTTTAATTTTATACTTCAATACATTTGTAAAAAAATATTTTCAATTTTTATGATAAGAGTATTCGTTTCCGTCGATAAAAAAGTGATTGAAGTTATGTTTTATAACAAACTTTACATTTAAGACAATTGCTTTCAATAAATATAAGAAAAACACATAAAACTTTCTTATATGTGCTCTAATTTCAAGACATTTGACATACGATAGGCTAGTATTGGTTGTACACAAACTCCTAACATATACTTTAATGTAATTTTAATACAATTAATATAATTATTAAATCATTCGTTTTGTAGGGATATTGGGATCAAACGGTGTACAAGAAAACTCGTTTTTATCAATTATCCTAACATTTCAATTATTATAACTTTCCTGAGTTTACATGTCATCTAAATCTCGTGCATTGCTTATTGTAATCATAAGTTGTATTGTATTGAAAAAAAGTTCATTAACGGGAAAAATGTTACAATTGTTCACACAATTCACACAATTATTTATTACAAATGTTTAATATTATGATAGATTTCATTACATAAGGATATTAAATAGAAATTTCATTGAAAATGAAACGTGAATTAAACAAAACACTGGTTCGTAATGTAGACATACTGTACATGTAATTGAATTCATTTAAATGTAATTTAGTTCTGTTGTTATCATTAAAAGCGTATAGAAATGAACGGAGAATATATAGGATTGAAAAGACGCCCAAAACATACAGTACTTGTATTCGCCTTTCATTTCATGCATTTTGTTATAGCTATGAATTTCTTAACATTTTATTTTTGTTGGAGACCTGTGTTTAATGTCTATATTTTTATTCTTCAAACAAAAACTAATACATAATTTAGAGAAAGTTTGCTTTTGGGTTAGACTTTGTTTTCGCATAATTTTTTCTCTTTGAAATTAATTCATTTTGATATTAGTCTCACATATTTTAATAGTGCATTAAATCCTACAATTCTTATGCAATCACACTATAATCCAAACTCCACTTTAACTTTAAATTTATGAGTTCTCACATGTAATGCAAAACATATTTTCCCACTTTTTTGTACATTCATTGATGTATATTGTGATAAAGACTCACCAATTTTGGATCCCCTTCGCGCCACTTCCAGAAGACATAATATAAAGGACTTCTCGTTCTTTCGCATCACTAAGTCTTCGGTCTCGAAGAGAAGGCACTCATGAATCTGCAAAAGTCGACACCACGTGATAAAGTTGGACACATTGTCGCGGGCGGGGAAAGTGCCCGCCTTTACGTTCATCCGATAGACCACATCCTTCACAGGAATCGCTATATTCAGACTCTGACGGCCCGACGCCTCGTACTCTCGCGCTCTCTTCAGCACTTGATTTGCGTGTCTTTATTGACCAAAAAAATACACATAATTAGTGTTAAAACAATAAATTAAAATATAAAACAATAGAGGGATGCCTTGCCTGCAGAGAACAACTCCGGTCTCTAATTGTGACAAAAAGGTGTCGGCATTGATGTCCAGTTCATACAAAGTGTTGAGCCATTCCGCCAGATCTTCTTTCATGGCATACAAGTACTCTTCGCTGCTCTTGAATGGCCGGAAAGGTCTCGGCTCCAGAAGCATCACTGAGAAGTCCTGGTGGTGAACCACTTGAGCACAATTACTATATGAAGGCTTCTTCGGTGATACACTTTCAGCCATCGGTGCGAAAGAATTTCACAAATTTTTTAAAATTCTGTTTCAGAAATATTTTGATACGAATTCACTCTTTTTAATGATAAAGTTGTTCACAATTCAACACAAAAAAAGTTTTAAACACTTTTGCTATGAGATAATCGTTTGGCAAACAAACGGAGCGTTGAATTGAAATGCTTTAAAAAGTGAAGTTGAATGGGAAGGGAGTGTAAGAAGACCTCAAATATTAGTTTACAATCACTTTTTGTGATGCCGTGAAGAGTGTATTGAAAGCGATGTCTATTAGTTTAATGCGGTATAAAGTAATACATTAGTGATTGTGTGAGAGAAAGAGCACCAGTAGTGGTGAGGGCTGGAGAGGACTGAGAGGACCCGCACCTGCGTTCTGCTCAATACAATTGACTGATATATTTTCGGCCAAAAGGGTGAATGCCTCTCGACTGGCGATAAGACACAGAATTCATTGTTTAATCATCTCTTGTGTCATAAAAGAGATCAAATTTATTATTATATTATTTTTAATATCAAGTGATGGCACGAAATGTGATTGACTTTACATCACATCCTCTGAAGTATGACTTTAGCGATAGAGAGGGAGAGAGTATTGTGTTTGAGAAGTGAGAACACAGAGCAATGGTTTGTGTATTTCATTTCATTATCAATCAATACTCTAATGGATGTCTACAAAACACTTCAACATTTAAATAATAATAATAATAATGACACACATTTGCCGTAATCTAATCGCAGCGGATATCCAACTCTGTTATGCATTAAGAAATAATTTGCTGTAATATTATAATAGTTTTTCAGCCGAAGTAATGAGTGGTTATTAAATGATAAGTGGCTCTCATTTTCACGTATTCTTTGTATTCAGTATTTTGTGCGATAAGAAAGAGTTTGCTTTTGCTTGTAATCGCATAAGCTTTCAATTATAAGCAAATATTATGTTATATTTAGACTAATATTATTGAGATTATAGTCCGTAATATAATTGATATGTTTGATTGCCTTACACTTGAGACCAGTAATTATTACTAATATTATTATTATTACACTATTTATTATCAAACCAATGAATACTTGTCGCGAAAATTCATAATTCTTATAATAAACACAACATTTGTATCAAATTCTGTGTGATATGAATGCGAACACAGAGTACTTCACTAAACATGTATAATATGTATAATACTTAGGCACTCATTAATATGCGTTCAAATAAGTTATTAACACATCATATGAGGGAAAGTCAGCAAATGAATGAAAACGTTGATTCATATGAACAGTGATATCGAGAGTCACAGTCTGTGTGGACTCCGGAATAAGTTTGCGTTAAGTATTGCTTAGAGAATAACATGTAATCTAATGTTTAGTGAACTCAACGTTTGGGTTAAGAATGAGAGCACAGAGTGTTGTGTTGTTTCGCTGTGCGAGAGATTGTGAGCCAAACACACATGCGATGCGTTATAACGGCATTGCAGTACACATGACGTCAGGCACTGGCTGTCAGTCCTGTCACTACCGATGAAACCACTTCTCTCTCATATATTCTCTCCTTTCGTGTGTTTGGTTTGCATCCAATTTTTGCCAATCAATTCATTAATTCATATTTTTATATATTTTCTCGTATTTACACAACAAATTCAATGAATAATTTGACACAAATTAGTTGATTATAACTTCATTTTCAGTACCATTTCTGACATATTTTGTATAAAACTACTGTTTTTTATAATTTCAAATTCTCTATAAATCACAACAGAAAAGTTTAATTCATTTTTTATAAATTTTCTTTACGCAAAAAAATCAAATCGTATTTATTTTACTGATTATAGTATTATTAATATTATTATTTGTTTGAAAGACTGGAACCCATTGTATATAAGTATAGAAATCGTTGTGTAATTAGAATTAACGCAAAAAAGTTTTGCATTTATTATAATGAGAAAAAGGCTATCAGTTTTCCAATGCATCGCCTTTTATAGACGAAAGGCATTTAAAAAGCAAAATAAAGAAAAACATTACAAATAAAGCAAATGATTTCACAATTCAAGGAAAACTTATTTACATTAAGTATTATAAATATGAGCCGATGTTAAGTGTATAGAAAAAATGTTCACAACATTTTCACAATATTTTCTTATTATTTACTTCACAAGTGAATTGTCCTTAACATACGGCCCACTATTCATATAACAAAACTCTTGTTACAAATAATAACTCAAATAAAATGCCAAATATTTTACCCAATTTTACACGAGAACTGAATTCTTAAGCTTTAATATCCAGTTTTGTTTGCATTGCATATCTAAACAAATATTTTATTAAATTATTAAATATAAAATTGTTTTATAAATATTTTGTGTTCATTCATAGTATCATTTGTCAGGGCTTTAAAGTATTGCATTTAAATCGGATATTTAAACGAGATATCAATTATGGGATTATTTTTACTTGAAATATGAAAATAGATTTATATAACAATGAATTAATATTAGAAATTTTGTTGTCAAATATGTATTACTTTTGAATGATATATTGTACAGCATTTCATCTGTTTAAACAAAGTTTAAATAAAAAATAATTTATAATCTGTTTTATTTGTAAAATTATTTATTTAATATATTGACATAAAAATGCTATTTTAAAGAATCCAGATTATGGCACAGTTATGTACAACAAATACAAATTATCTCAAACTTTCAATATTTCAATAAATAGTTGATTTTATTTAAAATAAAACATGAAGTGATGTTAAACAGCGTTACCATTCATATGACAATACTTTTATCTGTTTTAATAAAATTGATGTCAAGATATTCTGTTTATGTTTTGAAAATACATAACAATTACTGATAATTGAAATGAAAATTAATTGAAAGAATAACTCAATTGTAACTCTTGTCTCAAAAGTACGTAAAACTTGGAATAATAAAAATAAATGTTAGGTCAGGGGTGGGGACAGAGGGTAAGTAATTTGTTTGAACACATTATCATTAATTGTGACAAATGCTAGAATTGAGTCAATTTATGGCAGACATAAGGGGAGGGAAAAGAAAGACGGGAGAAATAGTTATACAATTTTTGATGACATGTGTAACCAATGAATTTGGTTTTCATGCATTCATACGGAGAGGAAAAACAAATAAAAATAATTATATTATTATTTTTGCACAAAATAACAGTAAAAATCCTAATAGTGTTCCAGAAATTTTCAATTACCCCTCCTTTCTATTATTCTGGCGCTTAAATATAGCAATGAATTTGTTTTGTATTATTATTTTGTTAACACATTTTCGCAATTAATGTGTTTTTTCTGTTGTTTTCTATAGAAATAAATTGCAATATTTTCCGATCATATCTTTTTGCACCAAAAATAAAGTTTTCTTTTCTTATTCATAGCATAAGCGCTAAGAATTGAGGAAATTGTTGAGGAATTATGTTTTATTATAATTATCACTGTTTGCGATGTAATTGTTGTTAATATGAAAATAATTTCTTTTTTGTTACAAATCATAATTACTCTCAAAAACACTCGTTTCTTATAATCAAATCCTGAATTAATATTTAAATGATACCTAAGTTTTTTGTACTTAAATTAAAAGATAATTCGCTATTTGAGTCTAATTTATAAAATTTTGTGATAAAAATAACGGTAAGAATTGTTTCTATAATACTCTTCATGTGAATCGGGTTGAAGGGGACAAAGGGGTCGACAATTTAGTTGTTAATTCAAATTTAATAACTTTTCATAATAAGAACTCATTTTTGCATTAACTTATGTATATCTTAATTGGATATCAGATATGATTATTTAACATTACATTTAAATCCGATACAAAAACAGTCATCGCATACAAACCCATTGGCGCCTGGATTTAGAAAGACACTCGTTTCAAAACAAGACCAATAAATTGATGGTTAAATAGCGATAAAAAATAATTTTTGAAACTGTATTTTGAAATGCCATTAATTTGAAATATTTTGATAACTTTTAATTTTTAAATGTTATCTTTAGATTTTGATCCTTTAATGCTTTTATAATTGATGTTTTCTTAAATCGTTTGCAAATTAATTATATTTTAAATTTTTTTAATTGCAAACCTATTAAGACGAGTAACAAGTTTTGCAATAAAAAAGTTACATTAAATTTATTGACCACTTCTTGTAAGTTGTTTTGATTAATAAGTAGTTTTCTGATTACTATTACTATATTTAATACATTAAAAAGAATTTTTAAATAGTTTTAAATGTTCTTAAAGTGAATAAATTTGGACAAAATTTGCATAAATTATTAATTTTAACAAATGATAGCCATTTAGTGGTAGATTTGCTTCTGTATCGCAAACCCTAAAGTATATGAATATTTGTTTGATTTAAATAATTTGCCTTAAGTTTGATTAATGTCCTAAAGAAATGGCTTATTTTGAAAGGTTTGGCGATCATATGCACAGGTAATTGCCGTACGGATGGTGTGTGTGGTGTGTATACCTGTGCCATATAACTGTCCCATATCTCAAATACCATATTTCATTTGATTTAAGGTCACGCTATGTATTGTAAAAGCAATTTAATGGTTAGACATATAATGCATAATAAGGTAATCGCAAACCAATAGTTAACTCACGAATCAATAATTTCATTCAATATAAATAGTTATTAATTTAAATAAACACAACAATAATACCCTCAATAATCAAAAGATATTATTATGTATTATAACTTTTATATCCGCTATTACTTTGAGTTAAACATTAAATAATAATAATAATAATGAATACATTTATGAATAAATTGACTCCTTTTCTGCTTTTGTTAGGAATAACTGAAACAACAAATCGATTCTTAAATAATAGAAATCTATGTTTTTCTTTGTTATTTGCATTCAATGATTGAAACATTTGTGTAAATAAATCAATATTTAATGGCTTTGAATTGATTTTAAGGTACTTTACAAATGCATTTCATTTGTTACTCTGAAAACGTTACAAAACATTGAAAACAATTTTTTTAGTATAATTTTAAATAATTTATTTGAGATTATCGTTGAAATACATAAATAAGTATTAATATGAGTTGTTTTTTGTTTCATATCTAACCTATAAAGTGGTGTTTTGTAGTTATCTTTTGGCAAAATAATAATTAGTGTATTATATAAGAGGATGAGGAACAGCGAGAACAGGGATTGAACGGCAAAGTCCTAGTCCTACAGCACTTTACACATACCGGTGCTCTAACCGGAGGAATGTATGCATCTATGGCTCCAATCCATGGAATTAATGTTTTCATTACAAAATAAAGAAGATTCTCATAAATCGAGTTTTGGTTTTAATAACTAATTTATTATTTGAATATTAATATAACAACAAAATATTTACCCTAAGAATAGCTAATTCTCTCATAAACTTTGATTTATTGCTGATATCTTTTTTTGGTAAAAAATTAATTTGAATAAAAAATCTTAAGGCAAATGACAACCGATTGTGACCTAAATATGAGCTCAATTTGTAGATTATATGAATTTAATATAAAAATTACCCAAAATTAAGGCATTAGTTCTGTCTATGAGTTGTGCCAAACATTGCAATAAAATTGCAGCAAATTCTATATATTTGTGCAAAAATTGTTGCATTGAATTAATTTCCCATATAATTAATACTTTATTTTAACAAAGTTTGTGCTTTTTATCACAAATTATAGTCAAAAATATTGCAAAAATGTTTTAAATGTATTTTTCCAAAATTGATTACTCATTATCTGTAAATTAATGTATAATTTAATTAAAATTAAATACTTTCAGCACTTAATTATGACTTGTATTAGTGTTTGCGTTATGTTTGGGCAAATGAATGAACAATCGCCTCATTTGGATGTCTTCTCATATGATCTCTCACGATATCCGCGGCATTAATACTGTATTACAAGAATTGAAACCTCACTTCAAGGCTGAAATCAATACATAAATTGCTATTGAATTCTCTCACAATAAACGCAATGAGTTGTCGTTCAGCTCTTTATAAC